>OY735225.1:3027585-3057585 GCA_963457665.1 Thysanoteuthis rhombus
AAATTTTAATAGATCTTTGCTTTGGAAGTTTTATGGTCAGACGGGAACTTCGTATTCAAATGTGTGTCATTAGAGAATAACCTCGAGAACCTCTCCCCAAGGACATGGGACACAGCTATCAACCATTCACAGATGAGTTATCTTTTCGAGTTATGGGAAAACTTTAACAAACTGAAACAAATCTGTGAATTACACAGCTTACAAAAAGTCTTGCCAACTCAAAAAATATTTTTGTACTAGAAGGTAGTAAATCAAAATTAAATAGCCAGATAAACTGGCTAAACACATCCAAAAGATGGTAAAAATTGTCAAAAACACACCCAAAATGGCCAAAATATTAAGCATGCCTATGCTAATTTAGCACTTTTTAGCACTGCTAAAACAAGAAAAGTGCTGCATTTAATGCAAAAAGTGCTGACTTGGTATTACTGCTTACACATTTTCTTATGCCTTTCCTGATGATTAAAAGTTGATCAAGTATTTCAACCCAACACTTCCCTGTTATATTTTGATAGTTTCAGATTGAATTTCACCAGTTGAGAAACAATGAGTTTGAACAATACAAAGAGAGGAAAGTAAGCTGTCATTAAAGTTTTTAGGTTGTTCTGTTCGTCTGTCAAGCTTGAGACCGGAGGTGACCTGGATCCATAGATAAAGGCTTAATATATACTTAGAATTTAAAACAAAGTTAAAAGAATGAAATCATATACATCAGATACTGAGGGCTCTAAAAAATTAAGCAAACTGAAATAGAATAATTTTTTATTGCATTGATATATTGATAACTGATATATTAACAATAGAAATTACAGGTGAGCTAAAATATTTCTACACAATTTGAGTTCTTCTGCTTCGGGTGTGTGACCTTACAAATAATTTGAAAAGCTTGGTTCCTGTTGGGAAGGAACTAGAGCCGGTTACTGAGCAGGTGCAAACTGATATGACTTGCATACACCACATCCAATCACCGCATGGAAAAATCAAATGACACATTCAGACCCATTGCAATGTAGAACGATTATTCTGTGTGTGTGTTGATAAGCAGGAAGAAAGAATCCACTTGAATTTTGGTTTCAAACCAAGTTTCTTCAACTCATCCATGTGGTCACACAACTAAAACATAAGAACTCAAATTTTGTCGAGAAGTTTTGATACCCACCCCCCAATCTAAACATTTGGTGTAATCCAAATCCAGCAATTTGACCAAAACTTTTTGATACTTACATGTATATGAACATATATATCACATATATACAAATGCAGGCACCCATTATATAAACAAATATATATATATATATATATATGTATATATATATATATATATATATATATATTAGAAATGTTTAAATTTTAAAATAGATTTTTTGTTTTTTTCACCATCTTAATTTATATAAAATAAGCCTTTTTGTTATTTTTTGATCAATGCTGGTTGCACTGCAGAAAATAATCTGTTTCAGCAAAAGTTGCAGAAAAAAAAACAAGCTATTCCTTTTAAAGTTCCCCCCTTTAAAAGCCCTTTCCTCTGAAAAGGCCTTCATTTAATGCTAATATCATAGAAAAATATCATTGACCTGTGTTTGTATTCTGAAATAGTAAAATAGAATTCCATGATCAGATGATATAATACTAAAATGTCACTTAAGCGACATCAGATTAGAGATGGAGTGGGAGGGACTGCTTTGTGGAGAGAGTGTGAGGCATTCGTTAGGTTGATTTGCCAGTCAGTGATCGCTCCTACTGCACCTAAAAAGTAACTAATAAATTAAGATGACGGTAAAAAGTAGTCATAAAACTTATAACACTTTGAATAAAAATAAAATAAAAAACATGCATTGCTTTTCTTTTTTTTTTTTTCCTTACCTTTTTCCAGTTCCACTGTTACAGGTGCCGAGGGCGGGAAAGGTAAAGTGAGTTGAACACCTGCTCTCTGCTGGATTTGTCTGAGAGACATGTTCTGGAATTGAGGGTAGTGACCTGCGATCCAGGAATTTTGTTTCTTGTTGATGGCTGTTGGAAAGAAAAGAAGAAAAAGTTTGTCAAGAATCAAATAGCAATATACAACAGGTCGAGTTAGTCACTCAAAAGAAACTCATGGGACCAATGTCTTTTGGCAACATACCATGTTGGGGTGATTAATTTGGGAAGATAAAAAAAAAAAAAAAAGTCTGAATTTCCAAAAAACAAGCAAGCACAAACTAAGATTGCAAATTTTACAAGACATAAGGAGTGAATGTTGAAATTTTCAGCCCTCCAGCTTCATTGGTGAGGCCTGTATGCATCATACACACATATGTACATACATACATAGCCAGCTGGGCTGACTTGAAAACTGAAGAAACTTATTTTGTCTGAATTTTTTTTAAATGAGAGAATATCATTATGTAAAGTTTTGTTTTGACTTTCATGCTTATCTTATTCATTTCTTGAACACAACGTTGCACCCACAGCATCTTCAGGTGATAAATGGATGTATTTTTGACCATCGAGATGAGGACCAGTCTTAGTGATCACTTGAAACGTTCCAAGGGATTGCCTGAAATACACCCATTCATCATCTGAAGACGGCTGCAGGGTGCAATAACCTATGTTGACAGTTGTGGAGGACGGTTTCTAACAGAAAAACATTTGGCATCATAAGCCATTAGAAGTCAACTTCAGGACAAGGATCTTTCTCAGCTCATTCCATGCCTCCCATGACTGTGCTAACCTCTACTGTGTCTTACCAGCAAACCTTCCAATCTTATCTCTTCATCTTATGCCTTGTCTTCTATGTTTGCTATCCCTTGGGCACCAATCGACTTCTTTCACCATCTGATGTGCTACGTCTCCATTTTGTAGCTTAATCACTATGATATCCATCAGTTTGGTCTGCTCTCAGATCAAAATGGATGTGTTCCCCCGACCCAAATAATTGTGAATCTGGTGGCAAAGAAACATCATCGCACAGCGATTGAAAAAACGCACTTACTGTACACAGACCTGTGCCATGTATAAATTCAAGTAAATGTAATCCATTTGATAAAACATGATTTTTTGACCGTCGAAACTGCTGTATTATTGGAGCTCATTGCTAATAGTCTAAAAACTGAATGCTAAAAATTGGGGTCCATCTGAATATTTCCTCTAAGGATGAGGTTCTCGACTTTTCTAAGTTTCCAAACCATTGCCTAGGAGTTATTCCTAACATTACTCTTTTCACTGATCTCTGTGTTTGTTTTCAAGCAATTTTGAAATGAGATTTGTTTTTCAATTATCCTCATTTAAAGGCCATTCAGAGTTCTCATAAACAAGTCCCTAACAACTGCATTCGTTTTTACCAAATTCTTACTCATAGTAGCAGTAGTAGTACAAAGATTGTGAAAAACACACGAGAAAGGATTCAATAGAAACCCTAAAAAATTGGAAAAAAGGGTGATCAATGACTAAGTTATTTCTCTTGCCTTTTGTTGGATGGTGATAACTAAAAAAGTCTAAATTTTCAACCCCCCCCCCCATATGAATGCTGCTGGACACAAATTAAGGGATCTATTGGCATAGACTTACATTGAAAATTGACCCATCACTATCAGGAGGAGGATTAAAAAAAAAAAAAAAAAAGACAAACAGAAAAAAAAAGAAAAACCAAACTTTTTTGTAAACAGTCGATAATTTCAGCCCTGTAGCTCCACTGATGCAGCTTGTATGAATGATTATGAAAACATACATAGCCAGACCAACTTGAAAACTGTTCATCATAATCATGGATAATATTATCAAAATCAGTCAGTCCCAAACATTTATTTAAAATGAATTAAAAATATTGGGAATTTCATAACCTGAAGTCATTTTTAATAATGAATTCGATAACAATTAAAATGAATTACAAATAGCTCCAATTTTTATGTTCCTAATGATGAAGAAGAACTAAAAAAGTCTGGTTAATCACTCAATAGAAACCGTCACAAAAGGCGAGAGAAGTAAAATATTCATTGATCATCCCCAACAATGCATACTGCCAAAAGATGTTGGTCACATGATGGTTTCTATTGGATGACTAACCAGACCTGTCTTATCATGGTAGTTGTTACTGGTTGATTATGTTCCAATAAGTGCTTTGTTGTAGTGAGGATACCATATTTATCAACTTCCTGTTTTTTACGGCTTTATCCCTACCATTGAAAATTCACTCGGAAGAAGGAGGTAGTCATTTTTTTTTTTCTCCACTTGACATTTTGTGCAGTGTGGCCACTGCTGGGTTTTTCCACCCAGATCTGGGTTTTCAAATGCCATCGTGGGCTTCTGGGGTTTTATTTCAATCATGAATTTATTTCCATGAAATGTGGGGTTCTATATATCACATCTACCTAAAAAACGAAAGTATATGTGTAAACATCGCTGATAGTTGCATTGAGTCACAAGTTTGTTGAGTCAGCCAGCCAGAAAAAAAATCACATGACAAATATTTTGCAAGGGGGATCAACGTACCTATTTCACCAATTAACTGCTGAGGGTTCATACTTTTTCTACGCCAGGGAAGGGAAGCATTTCTTTAATGTACATTTATCAAAAGTAATGATTTTATGACCGACTTGAGAAATAGAAAATGAAAAAAATATTAAGACACCAAAAAAAAAAATTTTTTCTATCAAAATGCAGACTTGAACTGAAATGTACGCCAGAAAGCAATTATTTATTGTAAAGTTTATGCACAAGAGAAATGTGAAAAGTAGGTGGGGAAAGACAGAGAAATTTAGGAATGTTTATTTTATTTTTTTTTAAACAGTTGTAAATTTTTAAAAGTTTGTCAGCAGAAAGAGAGAGAGAAAAAAAAAATCACTACAACAGGTGAGAATTCATGAAAGAAAGAATTTATGACGGCAGGGAGGAAATTCCTGCGCTCACTTTTGGTGTTAGTAGCACTTAGTTTCTGGGACATAAATAGCATTCTAGAGCAGACCACAATGCGATAAAAACTAAACTATGAACTGAATAGTTTTTCTTCAATCTAGGCCTTTTTTTTTTTTTTTTAAGCTTATCTCATTATTTTGGGTGGTGGATGTTTTTTTAATTGTCAGGTAAGTGGCAGCACAGTGTGTGTGTGCGTGTGCGTATATGTGTGCATACGTGCAGGGGGGAGCTTTGTATAGTTCCATTGTCTCTCAGTGAAGAGTTTTTAATTAAGGAGCATCATGTTTTGATAACCCGTGACAATTCCCTTAGTCTCTGTATTTTCTTGGCCAATCATAAGGACTTTGTTAAAATCAAAATGAAGAGACATGATGCAGAAAAACTACAGACTCTCTTATAAGTAACATACAAATTCTTCTCTTTCATACTGTCCTTATGATAATGTAAATAAAACTTTGAAATGATTGTAATGGTCCTTGTCTTGGTTGAAAATAGGGGTAACAGCTCTTTGCTGCTACTACCTGGGTAAATAATGTAGTTATGGGAGAGTGGTTTATCCAATAGCCTACTCATCTTCAATCAACCACTGTTGCATGCCATCAACAAGTCATTTCTTGGCAAGATATTTGTCAATGGGGTAGAGTAGGTTTCATGCTATTCCCAAGCAAAATAAACAGCCTCAACTGGAATTCATACATGGTTTGCATAAAACTATGATTCCACCTTATACCCCAAGCCAGTAGGGGTGGCCCACAAATTATACCATTATGGACAGTTGTACCTCTTTGATATGGAAACCTTGGAATTGTTTTTGGTGAGAATTTTTTACCAACTGGTGATGTCATAATAAAAAGTATAAAAATCAACATTTTTGTAATTAAAAAAAAAAAGGAAAGCAAAACAGAAATATCCATTCATATTTCAATTGTAAATAACACTCACAGACTAATTTTGCAAGTGTGAGAATCAGTTGATTTGAGGAGAGGCTACTCGCTCTTCTTCCTCCTTCTCCTACCATGGATGGTGGAATATATCGTTGAATTGTTGTTTTCATACCATTACATAATAGATTTTAGCAGTTATTCAAATTTTAACATTTTTCAAATGGAGTAGGTAAATACTATGATATATCTTCAACATAATTTATATGATATACATTTCAACTAAGATAGTAGCAGTCAAAAAATACTGATTAATTACGTATAGATTGACACTTCTGCTGAGGTTCAGAGTATCTGTGCACTCAGCTTAGGATCAGTATATCACTCCCTAATCCTAAGAGTAGTATCTGTGTGCTCTTTCCTGGCATTTCTGCATAGGCTCAGAGTGTAGTATCTATGTGCAGGGCACGCTTTGGCTTTGTGCAATACTGCAGCCGATGATGGTTTACCGAGGCTTGGTATTGCCAAGCGTAAAGAGTCTAGTGCCGGGACAGTACCATCTCATCACACTAAAAGTAATTTCCAACTGACCAATATTCTATTCTTTTAAAGAAGCAGAAAAAACTGGTGCCTGGAACTAGCTACTCTAGGAATGGCTTTGATGGGCCCTAACACTCAACCCTCACTATTTTTTTTAGTTTTTAATTTCATTATTTATTAAATCTTCAAAAGTTTCTCTTTGCTTTAGTTAGTGTCCCACTTTTTTCTGTAGACAAAACAGGGCCAACAGAGGCTTTTCCACCAGATAACACCCATTGAACTAAACTTTATTTCTTGTCAAGCATATGGGGGGAAAGTGCAACAAGAACTGCTTTGTTCAGAATTTCCCTTCTCAGTTGGTTTTATAGAAAATACTTTGCACAGCTTAGTAATGGTGTGGTGGTGAAATTCTGTACAACATATTTCTGCAGTTAGCACTGTATGATCCCATTTTGTCTGGGACATGTTGCCAAAGAGCTCTGATTATCTTATATATATATCTGTATATATATATTGCATTTTATAAAAGTAGATAAATGAAAATCATCTCTGTTTGCTCCTACCAAAAGCAATTTACAAGATTCAGAAAAAAAATAATCAAATACAGGTCTAATTTTATGCTATAATAAACATTGAAAGTTGTTGAATTTAGAGTTTGTAGCATTGGTATTAAACTGTGATTTATGTTCTTGCATACTTAGTTCAATCAGTTGGATTGTAAACCACTGAATGAATAAACCTAGGATTAAGGTAGAAAGCAATAAAAATCAAATGAAAGAGAAAACAGGTCTGGCTTGCAACTCAATAGAATTATCATGTGACCATAATCTTTTGGCAGCAAGCCCTGTTCAGGTGATCAATTTAAAAAAAAAAAAAGAAGGGTGATCAATGAATAAAATATTTCTGTTGCCTTTTTTGGGCAGTGATCATCACTACAAAAGTTTTCAAAAAAACAAGTGTGTATGCACAAACTAAGGAACCAATTTAATGAACTTGCATTGCACCCCCCCCCAATGTTTCTTTCAGACACCAGGATTAAATACTTAAATTTTCAGCACTCTAGCTCCATTGGTGTACTGTGTATGTGTCATACATACATACATACATACATAGCCAGACTAACTTGGAAACTGAAGAAACCTATGTTGACCATTTTTTCAACCAGTTAAAAATGAATGAACCAGATTATTATTCTGCTCGTTCCTAACTGCGATTGACTGTTACACTTTCAGTATCAACATTAGGGAAAAGTTAGGTAATTTAATGAGAGGATAGGATTAGAGCTGGAAGAAGAAAAAGTTAGGTAGTTCAATAAAACAGTAGGAAGGGAGAGGGCATGGAATAAAATTATTTTACTGACAGGGATAGGGGAGATTTTTGTGTACAAAACTAATTCACTTTTGTATAAGGCTTAAAACAAGGACGGGCAACGAAAATTGGAAGGGATAAGGGAGAGAATGAGAGGATACAGGCAAAGAATGAGAGAAGAGGAAAGGCATGAAATAATGGATAATCGTAGTCAGCAACTGTAGAATTTCCATGAGTTCATGCAGTTTTTATGCAGATTGTTTTCTTTCCATTACATATGCATATAAACACAGGCCATTGTCATTATAATGTGAATGTTGGGGTCCAAGAAAGCCAATGCCTCATTAAACCAAGCTATAATCAGGTTAGCTATTTTAGAGCTACATCAAGCTATTTGGGAGCTACATCTGACTATTTTGGAGCTTGATAATCCGTTATATGCCCATAGGTTTATATTTAGTTCACCCCAAAGAATTGACATAAAAAATATACTCATGAAAGGAAACTAAATACAAGCATGAATATCAAGACGAGAAACAGGTTTCCAGTTTTTTTTTTTTCCCCACACAAATAAATTTGCATTACCATGCAAATACTTTCATTTACCCTACATTTCTAATTTTACCAAAATCAGTTGGAAAATGGGGCTGTAGACAGAAATATGAAACTGGGGCAAGTGGAGGCCTGAACTCTAATGTACACAAATACTGTAAAATTTTGAAAAGCTTTGTTATGACATGCTGAATGCTTCGGCCTGTCATAACAATACATATTAATGACAGTTTTTCATCACAACATTTTTGCTTTGAATAGTTTTTGCTTAGGGATTTTACCAGTTATATCTGTTGTTTTGGTAAATAGAAAATTGACTAAAATAGAATGCTTCAACTCAAGCTAGAAATCTTGCTTGAAGTTATGGGATCAGAATTGTTTCAGGAGATGTTGGAATTCCAACAAGAATAAAAATAAATACCAAGCAGAAATCTACGCGTATAATAATTAGCAATGAGCAATAAGATGTCTTATCACGCTATTTTTATGATTACTTTCTACTTTCAGCTTGATTTTTTAGTTGCTTTTTTCATTTTTAAATCGGCCAGAATATACATACTTAATATATATTTAATAGATATACTTCATATGTGTCGTCAGTTTTGACAGTACGGGTGAACTAGTACGTATATCATTTCCGTCTAATAAATAAGGTTTTGGCAGCCATTAAGTGATGATGTCCTTTTTACAGTGTAAAAGAAAAGATTCTCCTCTTTATTGAATATAAATAGGTCTGAGATTATCAAAAAACAGAATAGATAATCTTCACAAGATTTACTAAGCCAAAGCTAGATTTGCATGAAGCCACAAGTGTGAAATGAGAATTAGTGAATACGCATTGCTATGATAACAGCTTTAGTCTCTACAAATTATCACCTGAATTTATATTGCAATTTAGTAAAAAATTCAAAATTTACCCATGATGCTTTCACAGTTGGGAGACATTTCTTGATCTTTAGTGCCTCCAAAAGCCTATTCCTTTCAAAGCACCCACCTTAAAAAGCCTTTTCCTCTGAGGAAACCTTCATTTAAAGCTGACATTGTAATAAATAAAATTTCATTCATGCAATTGACACCTGTTTATCTTCCGACATAGTAAAATTGAATTCCATGTTCTGATAACATATCAGTTAAATATCACTTGAATGACATCACATTCATAGAAGGAGTGTGACAAAATGCTTTGCAGAGATGGTGAGATAGGTTTGCTATGTCGATTTGTAAGTCAGTCATCGCTGCTAGCATATCTAACATGAATAAAATAAGGGGCAAAAGTTTACATCGAAATTTTTAAAATCCTGAAGGAAAAGGCAACAAACTTTTAATGAAATCTGGATTTGCTTGGTACAACCGATTCCTGTGGAAGCTGGCAGCTGGTTTCGGGATATTTTGGATGAACTTCTTCATCTGTTTAATGTCATTTGTTAGTTTGGATCCGTTGTAACAGGCCCAGTTGGTTCCATCATCATTATGTACCCAGCCTGTCTTGATCTGATGACACAAACTCACATATTTGTCATTGACTTTCTTATACTGAGAAAAGGCAAACATCTTCTGGTTGTTGATTTTTATTTCATAACCTTGGTTGTAGATCATTGTCCAAGTACCTGGGAGGAGAAAAACAAGATGTATAGCGGCAAAAAGTTTTCATTGATTAAATTTAGAACTATCAAGCAGACAAAATATCTATAAGTTTTTGAGAGCATTTAGTTTCAAGTAACTACATACAAAAAAAGGTCTGGTTAGTCAATCTATAGGAACTGAACTATGACTGATGTTTTAAGGCAGGGAAAAAAAAAGAAGCTTTTTTTTCTAGACATTGAGGAATAAATGTTTAAATTTTCAGCCCTCAAAGACTTTTTGTTTGCAAACTCTACGTAGACAAGAAAAATTCTACTCGTTCTTCTGTGTGGATATTTTTTGTCACTCCGAGATTTTTGTATTTCTAAGAAGTTTAAAAAAACATGAATGAAATAAATACTTGTGAAATAAGTTAATTTATGCAATTTTGCTCACGATACTAGACGATTTATGCATAAAATTTTACAGAATAAAATGGATTGAAAATAATCAAAAACATTAGGAAATTTAGCCATTGGTGAATGAAAATTTGTAATAAAAACTTGAGGGTGAATGACGCTTAAATAGTTCAAGAATTACAGCAATAAATGACCCATTACAATTCATTAAAATAATTATACTTTAGTACCATATAATTGAATCATTATAGCCCCACAATTGTCCCATCCAACCAATCATTCAATTTGGCTATAGACCCTTATCTCTTTGCTCATCTGTGTGTCTGAATGTATCCAGGCACTCCTGGTCACATTTTTGGGCAACAACTTTTAAAATTTGCACAAGTAGGCACAGTCTAAAAACGTTTTTTCCAATTTTTTCTTCAAGTCTCTATGGTCATTTTGGATTAATCAATAATGCCCAAATATTGTGCTGGTATTTTTCTTAGGATAAAAGATCATTTTTAAGACAATTAGTTTTGGCACACTCGTAGACTAAAGTGATTCATTCAGATGAAGTACAGATATCATTGAAATGTTTTATAATAGAGAACAAGAAAGACTAACATGTCCTGTGAGTATATATTGATAAAAATGCATAACAAGCTACTATGCAAAACAGGAAAATCTTGTTTGATTATAAAGATTTAAAACTTACCATTATTTCCCATCTCATCAAATGCCAAATTTGGAAAATAAAGTTTTATCTGAGTTTTTCTGGCAACGAAGAAGCGCTGATCATCTCGACAGTTAAGAGTTCGATCATGGCCACCCTTGAATAAATACATTAAAAATTATATACACACTTGAAATTGAAGTAATATGACAATCAGGAAAAATTTATCTCATATCCTCAGGCAATTTGGCTTCATTAGAAACAAAATGTTGAAAATGGAAAGTTTCAGAAAATAGTGTTCAACTGAAGCTCTGTATTCATGTTGTTTGGACAAGGCAGTTATCATCTACATTCCATCAACTTGGGCTGGCCATGTTGCAAGAATGAAAGACAACCAATGAACATCACGACTCACAACATGGATCCCCAGAGATCACATGAGAAACAGAGGATGACAGAATACAAGATGGAGATATGAACTAGACAAATTCAGGAAATATTGGCTCCGCGACACCCATGATAGAGAATTGTGGTGAATCCTGGAGAAGGTCTATGTCCAACAACGGACCTTAAAAGACTGATGATGATGATGATGAACTTGGTTTTTATTGGCTCTAGCAGTAACGTCTTGTATAAATCGTCATTCTGAAATTAGTTCTGTTTCATCCTTCTTGTTCTTCTCATTTCCCATGTCTACAATGTATGGAGTTTTTAGATTTAAATTCCGACAAATATCGAAGTATTCTAACATTTCGGTAAGTTTATTTGACTTCATCAGAAATAAAGTTGAAAAATGAGATTAAAAACAAATAAATAAATAAATAGCATTCAGGACACACTCAGCATTCTTTTAAAGATTTCAAACTTTCTAATGATTTAAAAGAATTCTGACAGCTGCTTTTAAAAGATTTCATTTTCCAACATCATTTCTGATGAAGCCAAATAGATGAAACAGATAAAATAAACTTTCAAAAATGTCAGGATACTTCAATATTCTAATTTCCATTATTATTCGGACTATCCTCATCTTTGTTGTTTTTCATACAACGTTTCGGCTGTTGCACTCTACGGCCTTCGTCAGGTAACATCTGGGAGATTTTCAATATTCTTGTTTGAATTTTGTTAAACAGGTTGTATGAATCATTATGTATGATATGATCAGACTATTTTCCTTGTCTATGAGTTCATTTGTTCACAATATCCCGGCCGTGCACCCCCCTGGCCCTTATCGCTTAATATTGTTGAATTCTATATCCCAATAATACACACACTTGTAAGATACAACAGGATGTCATTTTAGTAACTTCTTTTCCTTTATTGATTTCTTGTACATAAACTTGTCATTTTCGCTTAATTCATAATATAATCCAATAAGAAAAAGAAACAGGTCTAGTTAGTTACCTCCATGAGACCAACATCTTTCGGCAGCATGCCATGTTGAGGGTGATTAATTAAACAAATTACTTATCACCTTTTGATGTGCAATGATCATTAAGACAGTCTGAATTTTTTGAAAAACATGAAGGCTGCAAAACTCAAACTAAGGGGCCAATTTCTTGCCTCTTGTTGGGAGTGATCATAAAATCAGTCAATTAAGTTTTTCTATAAGATTAGGATAAAGTTTGAAAGAAATAAGAAAATTACTAGCATTCCAAGGGAAATTATGAATCACAGCCACAACCCAGCCAATCGATGTAGTTTCCCCACTAGAATATCCTGCTCATGTTGGTCAATGAATTTATTTGAAAACAGGTCTGGTTAGTTACTCAATAGAAACCATCATATGAGCAACGTTTTCAGGTAGCATACCATGTTGGGGGGATCAATTGAAAAATTCAGAATGGAATGATCAATCAATAAGTTATCTCTCTGCCTTTTGTTTCACCACTTTAAGTTGGAATTTAGAAAAAAAAAATTTGCTGAACACAAAGGAAAAATTTAGCTCAAAATTACATTGTAAATTGAATCCCCTGCCTCTAGAAACTCATTTTTTGGGAGGAATTTAAAGAACAAAAAACCCCAAAAGACAACCCCCCCCCCAAAACAACAAGAAATAACATTTTCTCTACTCATTGAGGGGAAGGCATACGCAAAATTTCCATTTCTACAATGAATGATTACAGCTGGGTGAATTTCAGATACAGAGAAAGATATAAATCTGAGAACATTATGAATTACCAAAACGTACCCAGCAACAGATCTGTTGTAGGTAGCGGTGATTATCAATAGATATCAAGTATAATATGTAGTGAAAAATACATTAGTTTACAGTGGGTGTCTGTCTCCTATCAACTTAGTTCAAAGGTCAAGTGGGTATTGACTCATTTTTCATTATGATCAACCTCCATTTGATTTTTCAAGAAGTATGGATGAGCAGGAGGTCAAAACTTGATAATATTTAATGACAATAGTATATTCCCAACATTGAAATACCATCATATAACACTCGGGTATATTTTATATTTGAAACTTATAAAGAAAGTATCATCTTCTGCATAACTTTAACTCCATCTCATTTTTATGTCTGCATATAACTGATGGAACCAGAGTTATTATTAGTTGCATTGGAATGAGTAAGGACTGCGAATGAGTGCACAGGTTTAGGAAATGTTCTTGAACAGTGTTTCTCAACAGCATTTGCCCACGCACTCTTTTCACCATATTTCAGAATGTCTTCCAGGATTGTCAGACTCAAAAAGATGCATTCTAAAATTGTATTTTGCAGAAAGATCAATATTCTAACAGTTCGTTAATTGAGTAACTGTTAAGAAACGTAAACTAAGATAACCAAAATCTTACTGTAGTCAGAATGAGGTAAATACCTTGGAAATCATCTCATCTTAGAATCTTACTAAAGTGATTTCAAGAGAGGAAGCTTCCACTTCTAGGATCATGTAGACTTTTGAAAACTTTTGGATTTTGGGACTTTTTGGAGTTTCAAATGAAGGGTGCTCCAGGTGGTGGAAAATAGACATTATGAAGACAGGTTATCTAGACAAGTATGTCACATCTGATCATTTCTGATAAGAATTCCTTATCACAAGTCATTTTGTAAACATATATCACCACAACTGAACAATGGAACAACATGTCTAGTAAGTCACTCAATAGAAACCTCACAAGACCAACATCTTTTGGCAGCATGCAGTGTTGATGGTGATCAATTAAAAAAATTGGAAAAGGGTAAGATCATTGAACAAGTTACTTCTCTCTCCCTTTAGTTGGCGGTGATCACTAAAACGTCTGAATTTTCAAAAGACAAGCATGAATGCTGCTGAGCAAAAACTAAAGGACCAATTTAACAAACTTTCATCCTAAATTGACCCCCCATTAAAAACTCGTTTAGGAAGGGAGAATTAAAAAAACAAAACAAAAGCAAAAATTTTTTTTATAGTCATAATAGAAGTACATGTTGAAATTTTCAGCCCTCTAGTCTCAATGGTGTGGCTAGTACGCATGATACATAGCTAGCTAGATCAACTTGAAAACTGAAGAAACCTATGTCAATGTCTTTGTTAACAGTTCCTTGTTCTAACAAGAAACTGATTGTCTGTAGTTTTGAGAAAGGTGATTAGCATTCATTGAGTTTTTTTAGATGATTGAACTCAGCGTTCTCCCATCCTCTGAAATTTGTTCACTAAAGTGAGTCCGTCATTCGAAAAGAGTCTGACTAATAATTCGGGCAGTATTGTTGGAACTGTTCCAGAACTTCAATGTGGCGACAGTAAGTTGCCCATGTCTCACAATCATATAGGAGCAGAGCATGACTTCATGTTCATTACGGATACTAGTTTTCAACGCCCTGAATGAAGTACTGCTCTTAGCTAAACACTGGACAATCTCATCATCTAAGGCTATTGAGTTTGACACGATGCTAGATATCTACAGACTTCAGAGGTATATTGTTCATAGTAACACAAGGTTAGCGTGACTTTTGCCAGGAGTTGGGTGAAACATGACCTGCTTATTATGAAGTCGTATCTATTAGACGCACAAGCAAACAGGGTTGTTATTAGCTGAATGTCCTCCAAGGTTTCTACGTTTCTTGAATTAAAAAAGCTTAATACACTGAAAAAATTGCTCATTTTCTCTCATTTCAATGTTAAAATAACAAAAATTCCACGTTTGATACTTTCAAAAACAAAATGTTCACTGACTTGACAGTTGACACAGCAAAATCAAATGAGATCTTTTTGAATGAAGTTAATTGGAACGAAATATTCCTAATACAAAAAACTAATGTGTAACTGGTGTTTCATCTGTACGTAAAAATTACCAACGTACAGATTTCTTCTGTATAGTAAAAATTGAATTTCATTCATTTTCTAATGACAGAATAAAAAACAAATAAGAAAAATCCATTTATGGTCTTCAAAACACTATTCTCCAAGCTCACTGCAATTTAAATCTTTACATTTTTAAAATGCAATGTGTATCCATATATTTCATATACAGTTTGCCGTTATTCTAGGTGGCATGTGTATTATATATATATGTTAATAGATCATTTTGATTACATGACATCAAGTTTTCCAATTTACGGAGAGCATATATTCAAAAATGTAAAGGACAACAATTTTAAAACTATTTGGATGAATGAGATACCGCGTTGAGAGAAGGGCTGCCAATAAAATTGTGAGGTAACACCCAGATCAAGGTCACAAAAAAAAAACAAAAAAAAAAACAAAAAAAAAAACCTATCATGGGGTGGGGGATTCAAAAAGAAAAGAATAAAATAAAATAAATTGTTGACAAACAGAATGAACGTTCAAATTTTAAGCCCTCTAGTTCCATTGGTAAGTCTTATCCATATGATATATACATAGCCACCAAATGAAGTTTTGATTGATGAGTTCTAATATAAACCAAGAAACCCAGATGGTTTTTAGACCAGGAGTCACATGAATTCTCAACCATAAAACAATTGCACCATCAATCTTTCATCGTCCATCATGGACAGACCTTTCCAAGGATTTGCCAGATCTCTCTATCATGGGCGTCATGGAGCCAATACTTTCTGAACTTGTCTAGTTTGTCTCTCCATCTAGTATTCTACCGGCCTTGGTTCAGCATGTGATCTCTGGGAACTCATGTTGTGAATTGTGATGTCCATCAGTTATCTGCCCTTCTTGCAACATGACCAGTCCATTGCCATTTGAGTTTTCAAATGGATTCTATAATGGTTGAACTCCTGTTTTTTCCCTGATATATTGTGCTGTCTTGTGATCTTTCCATGTGAGGTTGAGCATGATTCTTTCATGTGCATGTTACATGTTTCTCTGTTCAAGGGTCAGTCTCTTGGTTAGGGTCCATGTTTCAGCCTCATATGTAACTCTCAGTAGGATACATTGTTTGTATACTCTACTCTTTAGGACTGAAGGGATTTTCTCGTTCTTGAAAGCTGAGCTTGCTCTGTCAAAGGTTTGCCATACTAGAGTGATTCTTCACTTAATTTCTTCTCCTTTTGAGAACATCATGGAGATTGTTGTCCAAAGTAGATGTAATGGTCTACTTCCCATAGTTTTGCATTTTCTATTTTGATCATTGTGTGTCTATTTCTGATATGTTTGTAGTACATAACCTTTGTTTTGCTGAAATTCATGTGAAGGCCTACTTTTTGCTTTCTCCATTCAGTTCATCTAACATTACTAGGAGGTTGTGAAGGTTATCTGCAAAAAGGGTGAGGTTATCCGCAAATCTGAATTTGCTTAGGTATTCACTGTCTATTCCAATTCCTTTATTTTCCTAGTTTGGGTTTCAGCACATTAACTAGAGGCAGGCTATGAAAAGTTTGGGTGAGCTGGCATCATCCTGTCACACAAGTTCTTGGAGCTCAGAGTTCTCATGAAACCTGATGAAGGAGCTGCTGTGACGGAATATATGTTGCAATACACCGACACATACAGGGTCTACACCTTGTAAAGTGATAGCCTCAATGACCTTGGGAATTTTCACTTGAAGTCGATGAATGATACAGCAAGTGGCATTTTATGTACAGCTGCTTTCTCTTTTAGTAGATTTACCAAATGAAAACGGTCCATGGTCAAGTAGCTTCTTCTAAAGCTAGTTTGTTCTTGTGGTTGGTTTTCATATAGCATTTTGCTGATTCGGTTGGTGATAACCTTGATTAAAAGTTTGCAAATGCAATTGAGTAGACTTATTGACCTGTAGTTGTTGTGGTCTTTCGGGTTTCCTTTTTTTCATATAACAGCATTATGATTGCAGTGTTCCAATCTTCTAAGACTTGACTTAGTTTTAGGCATAAGTTGAATAGAATGGTTAGTTTCCTAGTGATGATCTTACCAGCTTTTTTGAGTAAGTTGATGGCAATGTTATCTGGTCTAGGGGCCTTTCCTTTGTTTAATGGCTTGTTCCATCTCCCATGGCATAACTTCTTGGAAAACCTCAAAGTGATTGCTCACATCTTGCATATCCTGTTCTTTGTTTTGTAGTTCTTGTTTGGAGGAGTAAATTCTTGGTAGAATTTTTGGGCAAATATGATGATCTGGTCTCTGTCTGTAGTTAGGTCCCCATTTCCTTTGAACATAGAAGTTATTTGTTTCCATTCTGAATCGAAAGATTTGTTAATGGCTTTGAAACCTCAACCTTTTTGAAAATTGTTTCAATGATTGCTATCGTGTATCTTCCTTTGTCTTCTCTTCGTTTCTTTTGGATAGTTTTATTTAGTTCGGTTGCTTCAATTTTCTCTTGTTATCTATGGCTCAAAATTTCTGCTTTTTTCCATGAGTTTCTTGGTTTCACCTGAGATTTTACAGATGGTTCATGTGCTCTTTGGTTTAAACATAGTGACATCTTCAATTAGAGAAGTGGTTTCTTTGTTGCTGATGTTGGTGTCATTCTCTTCTGGTTCAGTAAAAAGTTTATATCTGTTTTTCAGTTCAAGCTTGAAGGATTGAGAAAGCTCTTTTGGTATGTTTGGTGGTTGCGGTTTGGTATGGAGCATTTTCCTGTGTTTTTTGAAGTTAATTTGAATGGCCTGTTCTTGAAATAGATAAAAATCAGGCAAAGGGGTCACTATAAACTATATCAGAGGGAAATCCTTCCACAATCAATTCAAAGACAAGGTGAATGGAGCAGCCTATACTTTTTACCAAAGAGAAAATCAGTTCGATTCTTTCAAAACTATCAATGTTAAAAGAAATCTCTCCAACCGAAATCTGTGTAAAAAGAAAGGGTTTTGTTCTTAAAATGCAGCCCCTGTGGTCTCTTACCAGGTTAAACTAAGGGAGAGGTATGATTAAACCCCAACTTCTCATATCATTCAAATCATAACTAAAAAGAACAAAAAAAAAAAAATAAATAAAATGAAATTGCTTGTCCCATATTCGGCATCCAATTTAATCCCCTACAGTGCAGTGAACATCCATATCTACCTTATCAATTGCAGATACAACAGGTGCTAAGAGCCAGTGGAACTCTCGGGCTACTCTGATTAATATTAGTCGTGATCTGTTCACAAGACATCCTTCCAACATGCCATGGGCCAGTGTGGCAAGGCATGGCCCGACAATTCCCAGGGTTCTCACAATCGAAATTACACTGGCTGTTCCTGCTGGGTCATCAGTCCCAAAAGTCACAGCCACATCACTTGCCTTGGGGTGGGTTGATATGTGACTACCCAAACAAAACCCCAAAACCATCAATAAGAAAACAACATAATACATGGGCACCTACAAAGTCAGAACACTTAACAGACATGCACTCAATCGATCTCGAAAATGAAAGCAAAAGCATCAAATGAGACATGATCGGTATTTACAAAATAAGACCCAGAGAAGAACTAATTGAACTAAAAAGCAAAGATCTTCTTTACAACTACAGAAAAGAGAAAATAAATAAACAAAGAGTAGATTTTCTCATCAATCAGGAACTCAAAGACAACGCAATAGGTTTCAAAGCTGTCACAGATTGTATAGCCAGTGTCACCGTATATCTTTCAAAGAGGTGCTAACTGAACATCACCCAAGTCTACAGTCCCACTTTGGTCAACCTTCCAATCCAGGCTGGGAACCAGCTATTGCAACTACCAAGCAGTAGGTTTTTGTTTCAGCCAAACTCAGGAAATAGTTACATGTACTCTAATAATAATTACTTACAAATCCTCCACAAAAAGACTTGGCAGGCATAGAAAATAGTTACATAAACTCTGATCCATTGTACTCAATCTAAGTTTTCTACAACACAGATGTGATCATAAATAAGTCTGACTATTTGTTGGGGAATAAAACAATAGATTATCCTGAACTTACTAAAAGGTAACTTTCTCTTAGAACGGCTGTCTTTCAGGGCTGCCCAGCTATTTTACCAATAGCTGGGGAAGATGTGAATTCATACCTCTTTGAAGGGCATTAGAGCAAAGTGAATGTAAATAGCCTTAGCCAAAACTCAAATTGTCTGCCTGGCTGGTAACTGTTATACCATTTAGTACCTCCACAATGACATGATCACTGGTAGATAATTGGTTGTTGTGCTGTTGATATTTGTGTGCAACTCCTCTGAAGATAGAGGATAAATAAGATGCTGGGCCTTTTTTATTGTAGAGTATCGACAAACAATTGAAAAGGAATCATCCAAAAACTGATTGATTCACTTGACTAATTCTTCAGACCTCAGGACAAGCTACAGAACCGACACCTTTTAATGAAAGGTACTGCTTGAAAAATGGACCTCAGGCACCAGTTAATCGAATCACCATAGCCCTACAAATTGAATCGAAATTTTTCATCTTTGATGCATGAACAATCAATACTGAAAACATTTAGATCAAACTATCACACACTCATCATCAAAACTATAAACATAGGTTTCTCAGTTTTAAGCTGGTCTGACTGGTTATAGACTCTTAGATACCTAATTGCTGCTCCCTCCCCCTCATTAATTTGAGGGAAGATCCCTTCCTGCTCTTGTTAAGAGCTCCCCATTAATTTTTGACAGGGTGGGGTGGGGTAGGGGCACAACTACAGATTTGTCAAAGATTTCCCATCAAAAGCCAACTATTATAAACAATGCAAGGGGAAGAACTTGTTTAATTCAAGTCTAATTGTATCCCAATTTCAAAATTTTGTACTGAAAAAGACTTCAGTTCGATATTTCTTTGAAAACGAAAGAATTTTCTAGTTCCTTTAAATACTGTACATTCCAACCCAATCATTACTCTAAATCTTTCTCTAATGACTTCTTTTTCTTCAGATCCTCCTGCATATAATTTCCTACCTCAACCTACTTTTGAAACATGCGACTGACTTTCCTATTCATTGATTACCCCTTTCTCCAATTTTCTTTTTTCATTAGATCACCCCCAACACGAAATGTTGCTAAAAGATGTTGGTCATGAGAAAGTTTGTATTGAGTGACTAATAAAAGAATATGTATGAATGTTGAAATAGGTTTCCACTCCTAGAATATGTGTCCTTCTTTCTTAGCAACATTTTTGTGTGTGACCTTTCCAAATAGGACTAGTTAGTTTCGACACTGAAAGGAAGGAGCAAAGAAAAGTACTTCAATGTCTTCTGTCTTTGTAATAGTAGAAGTAGAAAACAATGGGATTCCCACTCTATAATTAAAAGTAAGAGTTGTAGTTCTCTGGGAATGCCTGCCAAAAGTCTGAAAACTTCTTGAAACACTCAAAAAAAGAGAAAGAAGGAAAAAGAGATAAAACTTTTGGCAGCATGCTGTGTTGGTGGTGATCAATTAAATAATAAGAAAAAAGAGTGATAAATAAACAAGTTACATCTCTTGTCTTTTGTTGAATCACTAAAAAGTGAATTAAAAAAAAAAAAACAGGCACAAATTAGGGACTAATTTAGCATAAACTCACATTGCAAATTGAACCCTTAAAACCTTACGGAGGGAGGATAAAAAAAACAATCAAATCCAAAATGTTTAAATTTCCAGCCCTCTAGCACCATTGGTTTGGCCTGTATACATGATACATACACAGCAAGCCAGCTAGATCAACTTGAAAACTGGAGAAACCTATGGTGACAGTTTTTGTCGATGGTTTCTAACAGAATAAATTATAACCATGGTTCCCTCTAAGCTGTGTACATATGTACATCTGGCAACCAGCGCACAAAAGAAATTGATGTGTGCAAAAAGATGTCAAATCCATAGATATCTCAGATTTTGTTGAGAAATTACTGATTCATCAAATCAAATTCACAAGTGTGCACACATTTGTCAGAGGAAATAAAAATAATTGTACAACATAAAATTTTGTCTTTGCTGATGACGGAAATTTGAGAGAACATTGATTATAAATACACAAGGCGAAATTTTTGATCTTGATATGATTTTATTTATCTTTACCTCTCCATGGAGGAAAATATGATACAACGACTCCTGCAAACAGATACAACAGTCAGAAAAGCTAGGAAGATGATAGTAATAACTGGGAAGCACTCAGAAAGTGAATACCAATGCCATTGTCAATAAAAAACAATGAAATGTGTTCAATTTTCCTTATCCCAGGACCTACCATTCTAGAAAATTTCATTGAAATTCATTGTGATCTTGGGAGATATTGTGTGGTGTGCACATATAGCTACAATGCAGAAGTAACAGTAAAAATTCCTGGATCTGCCTCCAAATTTGATCACTGTTACCGTAGCCCTATTTCCATCATTTCAAAAAATTGAATTGAGAACTTTTGGGAATATTGTGTAGTGTGAGCATATCATCACTCTGTAACTAATTTCAGTCATTTATCTTGACCACTCGACTCAGTCGAGTCAACTCACTTTTGGGCATCTACATTTCTTAGCTTTCTCGACCGCAGGTCAAGTTGAAAAATAAGATCTTTTATCAAATTTTATATACATACATATATATATATATATTCAACTGAATCATTATCAGGGGCAAACTGAGTGGAAATAAACATCAACAAATTTCTCATCGTAAAAATATCAAGGATGACAATGTTATTGAATCACACTTCGTAACCCTTTTCTTAGCCAAGTTTCTCCACCCCGGAACAGGCCAAGTGAAATAATGAGATTAAAGTCATCATCGTTCATTTCACTTCATATGATTCTTTTCCTATAGGTAGGAGTCAATATTCTTCGCATAAGTATTTTGGTCAAGAAAAGTTATTTCGGAGCCAGTAAACTTTCCCTTTTACTCAACCAGCAGTCAAGTCACTTTGAAAAAAATTCCACAGGTTAGCTATAATACAAGAAAATATCAGTACATGGATCTGCCCCCAAATTTCATCACTTTTTCCACTGCCCACCCTTTCCACAAAAGATCACTGAAAAACATTTAGAGATAGTGTGAAAGACTGACAGAAGTAAATAGATATTACACAATTATTAAAATAAAGGAAAAAGGATTTAAAACTATCTTGCTCTACACCAGGGGTCCCAAACTTGGTGAAATTTATCCCTGGGGGTAAATTTGCTGATTCTGGACATTGGCAATTTAAAAAAAAATTATACTTCAGAAAAATCCAAGAGTTGCAAAGAGAATTTGGAGTAGGCATATTTTGATAAGAATAAGAAAAATACAATTTTTTTTCTTTCTACTGATTGTGTAATATCTATTTACTTCTGTCAGTCTTTCACACTATCTCTAAATGTTTTTCAGTGATCTTTTGTGGAAAAGGTGGGCAGTGGAAAAAGTGATGAAATTTGGGGGCAGATCCATGTAATTCTTCTAAGACTGGCTGATCTTCATTTTATAAGATAAGATATAAAGGGAGTAAATTTTTTGCATGTCTGTGTTTATATCCCGCTTCTTTGCTTCAAAGATTTTTTTTTTCTTTTTTCAAAACTTTTTAATTTGTTGTTTTTTTGTTAGTTATGTAGTCATTCATTTTTCAAGCTGTTCAGTGTTTTAGCTTTTATTATTTTTGGATCTTGATTTTCAATTTGTTCCAATTGTTGACAACTGTTTGGGAGTAGAAGCTCTTGAATTGAAAATAAATGACAAAAACTAGCCATTTTTAGCCATCAAGGGGGATAACTTATTGCAATCTTGATGCTAGTCTATTTTAGTACCATGTAAGCCAAGTTTTATTGCATCACTTTTTGTTTCTGGGCATATCAGCAACTGAAATTAAGTGTTGTCTGAGAGTCTAGGATGAGATTTTTTAGTAATCTAAACCAATTTGTTAAAACCAACGCTTTTCATGAAATATGTGAGAATTTTCTTTTCGGGTGTGTGAACTGGAGTATGAATCAATATGTATGTCTCACACTTGAGATGTGAACTCGTATTTCCTTCATACAATTATGGTTTTTCTTAGTATCAGGTGTGTGCTCAATTGTATACTATAAGTCTCCCACGGTCCATCAACTGGAAAGGTATAATTTTCATGGCATACAAAGGCCTTATTAAAGACATACTTCATGAGTAATAAGGCCATCTTGAAAATTACACCTTCCCAGTGGTCTGACTGTGGTAGACTCTGAGTATGCCATGAGTGCAAAAACAAAATACTGTTGAGAAACCTTCTTTGGGGGGGTGGGGGGTTCCATGAAGCCAGCAAATTTGGCAGTCAATCTGGATGCCCATTTAAAAAGGATTCCTTTCCAGTGGTAGGATTTTGACGTGTTAACAAGCACTCTATATACTACAAAATACCGTTGAAAAACAAACAAACAAACGAGATATCCTGAGTGAATAAAGAACTAATAATGCCAATAGGTATTATGAGTATTCAGTGGCCATCTTGGACGTAATTTTGAAAATTAGACACTTAAAAAAAAAAAAAAGTACTTTGTTTCCGAAGGACCTCAACAGAGCCGCGCAATAAAATCGCTGAGGGAGGAGTGTCTATCTTTATTTCTCTTCACTTTGCTCTCATCAGATATTATATAGGCTGCTTAGTATTTCGTTATAACTGACCAGTGACCACAGACTGACCTTATTCACAACAACCGTGATTATACTCTTTATTCCTGTCGAGGGAGATAACTTGGTTGGTCATATGAAGATATCATTTGATTTTATTCGATGTATTATAAATCGTTATCAATTCTTATGACTTTTTTTCTACCTTCTGCTTATTTTTTTTAGTCGCTTTAAAAAAAAAAAATTAATCGGTCTGAATAAAAGTTACTTTCGAACCATGAATGGATGGGAAGCCGTAGTTGGCAAGATCTGAAATTGTAAATAATTAATTTTTACTTAGTATGACCCGTGATTAGGGACTATGAACTCAGTTACAAGATCGACTGAACTTCAACTACTAATATTTAGACACTTTTGAAAGAAATATAGTGATTGATGATTTGTCTATTATTCCTAAAATAGAAGAAAAATGCAATTTCAAGAAGAGATGGCATAGAAATGATTTATGCCCAGAGCTCCGAAATGTTATTTTCAGAAAATACTTGAGGGGAACTGCTTTATAGAACAAAAACAGGAATTATGTAAGCTTGATATCCGCTCTGAAATATGAAGATATGTATCATGCAAATAAAGTAGAAAAAGAGAAAAAAAAAAGAAGTACTTTCACCATATCCGGGTAGACAACGAGAGAAAAATAATAAAAATAAAGATTTAAAAATGAGAAAAAAGAAAAGAAAAAAAAAAACATACATAGCATGCTAAACGGAGTAGTTTTTTTTCTTGCTTCTGTATATATTTGAAAAATGTTTTTTCTCGTTCAACAACGAAATATGTAAATAAAGTAAACTTTTCTTTGACATACATAAATAGGTTTATGTACGTCAAAGAAAAGTTTAACCAGCGAACAGAGGCTCGAAAAAGTTTTGTTTTTATCAAAAATTATAATTAAGTAACATATTCATGATAAACAAAAAAATAAATGAATAAATAATGAAAGTTGAGGCATGTTTTTCTCTGCGAATTCATCTAAATATAAGTGCATCCGACGAACCCATTCGTCGAGTTCATGGTTAGCGATCTAATAAAGACATGCCTTGATGCTTAATTAATAGGTTGATTTCTGATGAATACATTACTTAATAAGATACTTTTAAATATATTGAAAAAAAAAAAAAAAAAACATGTGAGAGCCAATGCCGACTTAACACTGCAAATATACGCGTCAAAGCAAAGATTACCAAATATATATATATATATATAATTAAAAAAAAAATAAGTAGATAAAATAAAGAAATTGATCTCACCGGACCAATGTAAAAAATCCATGTCCCAACAATATCATCATAATGGCAGTTGGCTGGGGTATCGCATTTGACCAGAAAAGGAATAAATGTGGCAAGCAAAAAACAAGATCTGAACAAATAATTCATTGCTTCTTTTGGTTGATGATAAGTAATATACCTAACTGAAAAGCGGGTAGATAATTAGTAATTGCAGAAGCGAGTGATAAAACAAACCAAGTCAATAAATGACACGAGTCACTGCAATACTCTTGCCTTCTTTTTATCCCCAGGAATTGTTTTTGTTTGGATTACAACGCTTTGCAGAATTGGACCCCAAACAAAGTCATGTGATTGACGGTGTCACCTGACACCGAGATACGAAACATATTTTTACCGGGACACAAATCAAACGCTTCTACGAAGTTACAAGTACCCCAAGTAGGTCAATACTAGCCTAGTTAGGTCAACCTATTTAGTCCGAAAATTCATATGCAAACATTCAATATCTGAGATTATTTTTTAATTTGATTTGAATATTTTTATGCTTGACGATGACCGGAGACCACTGATAGTCTTGGTAGGAACCGATCTGTCTGATAAGAAGTGCTTCGTAACCCCGGTGGCTGTTTTATTGTGAATGCTCTGTAGCGATTTCAGGGGTATTAATATTTTACATACTAAGCGTAGTTTTCAGTTTTCGCGGCGACCTACCGTTCTTGTTTGCAGGGCTGTACTTGAAGCAGTGTGAACAAAGCAGTGGTTATATTCGAAATTAACGAAATCGATATTTTTCGACTGGAGCTGAGCTTAATTTCTTTGAGATTTCTTTTCTATTTTGAGAAAAAAAGTAACCTTCCCAAGGAGCAGTGAGGCGAGTGGATAGGCTCTAAAGTGGGAGATAGATTTACTATGTATGTGTAATGTAAAACTGGACCCTGACTTTGTGTCCCTATTTGCGAAATTCAATTTTCAATATTAACATTTTCTGAACTGGAATGACTTTCTGACTGCTTTTATTTAAAAAAAAAAATCATAGTTCAGGCACAATCTGTGCATATTTAGAACATTGATGAGACGTGGATGAGATTAAAACACAAACTACGACGGCAGTTTTGGAACGCTTATGAATTTCAATATTTGCAGTCAGAAAATCAGTGTCCGGTTTAGAAGATTGAAAATTGGGCATCGGGTGTCGCTAATACGGACACAAAACACGTGTCCACTCACACTTCATTTTCATGTACTTTGTAAATCGACTATCTATGTTAAAGTCGATTCACTTGCTTCCCTTAAAAAAAACGGGAAAAGTCTCCAAGATATCAAAGTCAGATCCGGTTAAAGCAGTTCACTCTGCACAGAAAAATATATTTTTTTTCACGATTTCGATTCAACAAATCTTGACCCATTCTGTCCAATACGTCGAAAAATTCACACAATAAAGTAAATTCTGAATTATGTATCTTCAAAAATTATTTCTTCAATTCCCACTTCCATCATCGTGTTATTTCGACAATTCTGTTATGCAAGCACGCGTAGGTCATCCAGGAGCACCAAATATATAAAAATATATATATATATATATATATACATACATATATATATATACATACATATATATATATACATACATATATATATATATATATATATATATATATATATATATATATATATATATATATATATATATATATTTACTTTTTAAAACTGATATAAAGACCACATAGATTAAATTTATCAATCAAAGCGGAAATATATTGTATTTGACTACGGGACCGGTACTAAGATATACAGCACCCTAGGTCAGTCGTACACTGTGGATCACTTTCTCCCGCATCATGTCCTGCTCCCCACCCATATCCCCCTCCTTGACTTCATCTGCGAGACAGAGAGGGTGCAACTTCAAGGATGCTTGATCAGTCATTTTTTGGATTGATCCAGGTGATTCCTCTCGATTTAGCCGATAAAATTCTGTAATACCAGATGGATAGAAATCTGGCCATTTCAAAAAATGATCAGCCAATTTGATTTGATTTAATAGCCAACTTAAAACATATGTGTTAATATTTTTAGCCTTAAAGTTAGCTGAAAATGGGAAAAATTTAGCCGATTTGGTTCATTTTTGGAGGTCAATCAAAGCAAATCAAATTACAAAAGGGAGTTACCTTTTCCTACTTTTGCTTATCTTTTTTTTACTTGAGATCGATAAACCGAATTTTAAACGTAACTTTTGCTTTGGAATATTTTTAGAGTCAAATACTGTAATTCTGATCAAATCCACTTCAAATATGAAAAGTTTCAAGAGCAAAGTAAATTTATTTATTTATTCTGCTGTTTCAGTATATATTTATTTCATTTGATAATTGGACTATAAATGAGTATAAAACATATTTAGCCAGTGAGTTTGTCAGAGGTGGAAAAGATGAAGAAGTTTTGACCGGAAAGATCAAAATCGAGTTGGCAATTCTGTGCAAGATCTACTTCTTGTGAGAACGATACTTACCCATTCTTTTGATCGAAATACTTCCAACGAATTTTTTCTTTCTCGGCCTTGCTACCATCACTCTTAACCTCTATTCTCTTTACCACTCAAGTTTTTGCATTTTAAGTTAGATTAAGAAATTTTGTCTAAGTTATTTAGAAAATGTGCGGCAGTCCCAGGTTTTAGTACCCTAGGCGATTGCCAATTTTTTTTAGTGCGTAGCACCGTTCCCCGATTTACAATGTATTAGGTTGGTGCAAAAATAATTGCGGTTTTTCAACTTTAAAGCAATACATCTCGGCTTGGAATAAAAGTTATTCTTCGAAAAAAACTTCCAAGATCTACACATTTTTGCCAACTAGACACATCCATTCATTCCGGGTTCAGGAACCAATGAATTATTTGAAGACGTTTTGAGCTGATGATTGGTTGTTGAAGACCTTTCCTTGTAGGAAGTGGTTGAAATGCTTGAAAAAATGGCAGTCAGTCTTGTGAGTAAGCTATGTGGGGTAGTTCATTTTTTCCAGGGTGATTCGCGCGACACGCAAGATTTTTGCCTTTCATTTAGGATCATTTATGCAACATGTCGATTTTTTTTTTCCTTTTCCAATTCGGTACAAATGTCGAACAACAGTTGAATGGTCAACGTTTGGTTCTTCTGCAACCTCTCAAACTGTTTTGCATGTGTCTGTCTGCCTCAACAATGGCCTGCAATTGGACGTCGTCAATCACAAAAGGACGTTCACGACCCTCTTTATCTACAAAACTCTCGTCTTGGTTCCAAAATATTTTAAAACTAATGTTACTTGGTTGGTAATACAAGCTGTTTCGCCTACATCAAGATCGCTCGGATTTGCCCTTTTTCCATCTTTGATGAAACAGAATAATCAAAGAAAAGAAAACGTCCAGCTTGAATAGCTTAAGAATAGTACATAAACATGGTTGAACAACTGTAGCCATCAAAGGTGCCAAAGTGGTCTATCACATATATATATATATATATATATATATATATATATATATATATATATATATATATATATATATATATATATATATATATATATATATATATGAATTGAATTGCATTGTATTGTAGAGAAACTTATCTGAAATAATCTCCCATCGTTGCACAGTTAATATATCACTCAATTTAGACAACGTAAGTAGAATAAACAATTAATTCCTATTTAAGTCGTCCTAATTGAGTGATATGTGAACCGTGTAAGGACGGAAGAATTTAGAATAAGTTTCTGTGTAATATAATGCAATTTATAATTGATTCCGTCGAACCAAATATGTCCATTCCTAAATACTATATATATATATATATATATATATATATATATATATATGTGTGTGTGTGTGTGTGTGTGTGTGTGTGTGTGTGTGTGTGTGTGTGTTCAAGCACTTCTGGCCATGTCTATCTAAAAAGTTTCTATTTTTGGGAAGAATCTCTTTTGACCTTTTTGGGACCTCATTTTGGATGGTTTATTAATAACATCAAGATTCGCCAGAATCTATGTGCTTTTTAAAAAAATTTTTTCTAAAACTCCATTTTAGATGTTTTCCATTACAAATTGCAATTCCTTTTGCACCAACTAAATAATAGTACTTTTTATTTAAGATTCTGGACAAGTTGGTACCTTTTAGTTTTCTCAGTTGGTTGTTGTTAGTCCTTGTTTATTTTTATATCGAATTTCAGGTCAATTGTCCCATCCCACCCTGTAACTCAGTATGAATCATGATGCTCTTTGGGATTCGCTGATGTTCACAGTTTGCTCTCATTCTCTTATGATGTAATTCCACCTCTTGTTTTGCCATCCTCCCCCTCTGCCCCCCCCCCATTCCCCAGCATGGTGCCCTGCAACTGGATGGTTTTTTTCATGCCCGTCTGATCTGGTGACGTGCCTACACCGCTTAAATTTAATTTCCCGGATCTAAAAAGTCGGTGGAACCCACAAGTTGTTATGTCAACCCACTTATTTCAGAGATAACAGAATTTTTCGAAATTATCTTTTTGCTTTCTTTTTCTTTTTTTTTTATTTCGGAAGAAAGAAAAAAACTCATTTGCATGTGAACATGTGACGAATTAGACTATCTGATTCGTTCACATCCGTACTCCTTTTCTTTCTTCCAGTTTTCCAGATTGTGCTGCTGTGATACTCAAATTGTGTCCAGCGGAACCCCGGAATTCTGTGCGACATTTCCAGACGTTCTGCAAATCAAAGGGTCATATTTTTTCGCTGCATACTTAATAATTTTTTATTACATAAACGGGCAATAGTTACCTTTCCCTTACCAAAGTGGCCACCACTTCAAATAACTGGTGCTGATGTTGGATTTCAAATCAAAGAACTTGACCGTAAAATTACTAACCACAACACATTAACCATTGGCCATTAATAATTACTTCGCAGTTTTTCCATGTCTCTGTCTTATATCTTCAATACAAAGAGTACATTTCTTATATGAAAAAATCAACAAAATTTTGCCTTTTCAATTAAAAACATCTCCGTTATTCACATGACTCAGATGGTGTCCAGTGAAAATGTGTAAGCTTCATTCTTTTTCATTCGAATGTATATTTTCTAGATGGATTTAATTATACTCGTTC
>OY735225.1:3072585-3200085 GCA_963457665.1 Thysanoteuthis rhombus
GAATCAGTGTGAGACAATAATAATACGCCAAGTCCAATTCACATATCTCAAACCAAGGAAGGAGACATAGAAATGTGATATGTGAATCCTGGACAGGAACTGCTAAAGCTATAGCCAGCGTAAAGGAAATGAATGATTGACTAAAGTATGAATCAAATAAATCATTGCCCAGAGCAGGGTTTCTCAAACTGTTCGCACCCAGAGAAAACTTTCTGAAAAGCTTCACAACTTTAAACACTAAAGAAACATTTTCATAATCTTTTTTTGTGTCACCTAAGTCACTCATTCCCCAATATCTGTCAATGCAATTTATTTAATTTTCTTCACTGTTCCCCCCCCCCAACCCATTTCACATGTATTTTGTTATTATGGCACAATGTATAAATGCTCTCTTGTTGGGATCATCAGTTGTTCACCATGTAACCGTTTCGGGGATTTTAAAAACAAAACAGTTATATCAACATGACATCCCAGGTTGATCAAACACCACCTCCCTTTCTTACTATATGTCATGAAGTTCATATAGGTTATCATTTCATATGGGATATTATGCGTATTGTATATAGATATTATTTTATACAACATATCTTATTTTTGAAACAGGGTTTACTTGCGTAGGTTACCCCAAAAACGTATTTACCGATGAGGGATAAGTAAGTATAACAACAGTTTCTCCAATGAGATAAAAAATAATAAAAGAAAAATGTCACACTAGGTCAAAGTACAGATTGCAGATTTTGGGTCGTTTTCTCTGTCCTATTATGTTCTTTACTCAACTCACTTCAAAATTCCTCTCACGAAAACAATACAATTTTCCGAATATTTCTTTCATTCTACATTAATCACAATACCGGAATTTTTATGAAAAATCTTACTTAATCCCATATTTACAATTTTTTGTTGGGGGGGTGTGTGGTAAAAATGATATTTATGTATATTAGAAAACAAAACAAAACAAAAAACAGACAATGGACAATATATATTTACAAAACAGTTAGAATGTGACCCAAAGAAATGTCTATTTCCCACATTCTCCGGAGAACTTCACCTTCTGTCATCTACGGTGGAAAGGAGGGGGTACGCGAAACAGAAAAAGGGTGACTAAAAAAAGGGGAAGCAATACTCATTTTCTCCCTTGCTTAGTTGTCATCATCATCATCATCATCAGTCTTTTAGCGTCCGTCGTTGGACATAAACCTTCCCCAGGATTTGCCACACTTCTCTATCATGGGCGTCACGGAGCCAGTACTTCCTGAACTTGTCTAGTTCATCTCTCCATCTAATATTTTGCCGGCCTCGGTTGCGCATATGGTCTCGGGGAATCCATGTTGTGAGTCGTGATGTCCATCGATTGTCAGCCATTCTTGCAACATGGCCAGCCCACCGCCATTTGAGATTTTTTATGGCTTCTATGATGTCTCTAACTTTTGTCTTTTCCCGGATGTGTTGTGCTGTTTTGTGGTCTCTCCATGTGAGGCCCAGCATTATTCTTTCATGTGCACGTTGCATGGTTCTCAGCTTACGGGTCTGTTTCTTGGTTAAGTTCCATGTTTCAGCTCCATAAGTGACTATTGGGAGGATGCATTGGTTATACACCCTTCTCTTTAGGATTAATGGGATCTTATTATTTTTGAAGGTTGAGCTAGCTCTGCCAAAGGCTTGCCATCCTAGTGTGATTCTTCGCTTGATTTCTTCTTCTTTTGAGGGTCTCATGGAGATTCGTTGCCCTAGGTAGATGTAGTGGTCTACTTTCTCGAGTTCTGTGTCCTCGATTTCGATCTTAGTGTTCTTATCTCCAATGTGGTTGTTGCACATGATCTTCGTCTTGCTGAAGTTCATGTGTAGGCCGACTTTCTTGCTCTCCTCATTTAGTTCATCTACCATTAGTTGGAGGTCGTGTAGGTTCTCTGCGAAAAGGGCTATGTCGTCTGCAAATCTGAGGTTGCTCAGATACTCGCCGTCTATTTTAATTCCTTTACTCTCCCAGTCTAGCCTTCTGAAGATCATCTCGAGGCAGGCTGTGAAGAGTTTAGGTGAGCTGGTATCACCTTGTCTTACTCCTTTCTGGAGCTGGAAGGGGTCCGACCAATTCGAGGCGGACAACACTATTCTACCCTGAGTTGGGTTGGGCTGACAAGTCTTTTCCGATCTCCAAAATTCTTTCGATCAACCAGTTATGTCAAGAAGCCATTCTAAATTAGCACCTCTCACACGACACAGCTGTGCAAGTTTACTCCACCTTTTGTTGAATTCCGACGAAGGGGACCCCTCAACGCTGATCTTGACTTCAAGTTGATGTTGTAAGACCAGTTGTAAGGGAGTGAAATGCTCGCTTTCGTGGTATCCCTTCTAGTGTGTCATCTATATCACGACTCTCATAATACCAAGTAAGCACAAGTGAACACAGTGTTCCCTCCTATCCAACGGCGGAACCACGTTGCTGCACACAGCACTGGCATCAAGAGCGAAGAAATGTGCCTCGAGGATGTGGACCACTTAGCCTTATATCAGCTCACATAGCTCGTTTGGGGACATGCAATGCCCCACTCCTCATCCGAGTGCACAAGGCTGGAAGAGCTGTCTTCCAAAATTTGCCATTCTCTTCATCTTGTGTGCACATCCAACCGCCGAAGGTTAACCGTAAAGTGTATTGTCGAACCTGAATATTCGGCATTCCTAGGCTCCTATCGGAAGGTTCGAGCTGACAGATTTCACAATATAGCCTGTGACCCCAAAGAAATTAGGACAGGGCTCACTCCAAACGGGAGTGGGGTACTGTGAGCCAGTAAAGGATAAGGGTGTAGATGTGCTAAGCGCACACCTCAGCCCTATCCTTAAAGGAGAGTTTCCTTTCAGTCTTCAGATAAACTGATTTCTCTACCCGCTCTAGTACTTCCGACCAATTTTTCTCCAGCTAAATGTTTGAATCGAACCAGACACTGAATACCTTGCTCGGCCCGTCCATCCAGTCGAAGGGACCAGGTGTGTGTGCGGGGGGCACCCCTCCATGAATCAAGCAGCCCTCAGACTTGCCCCAGTTAGTTTTGGCCCCTATCACCATCTCATACCCTCCGATTTCTCCGTAGACTTCCCAAATCTCGGCAAAGCCCGTTACCAGTAGGGTTACATCGTCAACATAGGCAGAGTACTTGGCTGAGGTGTAGGCGTCAGGTAACGTTATTCTGCGTAAGACCGGATTCGCCTTCAACTTGCGCAGGAATAGTTTCAGTTCAAGAATGTACAGCACCGGTGAAAGTGGACAGCCTCCACGAGCTGATCTTGACAACTGGGAGGATTTCGACATAACTCCATTCACTTCTATCATCCGTTGGGATTAACGTATAAGAGGCGAATCCAGAAGCGGAAGTCTAGGCCAAAGCCAGCCATGGTCAAAATGGACTCGAGAAAATGGTTGTCAACCCTTAACTTAGACTGATCTAATTTGTACAGCACAGCTCCGTTGTCAACTTTCTCAATCATTGTGCGTACCGTATGTAGTTTATTTTGGATAAGCTTTCCTTTCACAGAACAATCTGTTCAGGGACAATTGGGCTATCCAGTAAAGTCTGCAAGCAGTTTTACAAGACCCTGGCCAAAATCTTTAACTCTGTATGAGTTAATGGCCTGGAGTTATCTACCCTGTCTCCTCTATCTTTGTTTTTGCGTAGCAATCTCACAACTCTCCTGGTAAAGCGTCGAGGAATATTTCCCCGCCTTAACAAATGGTTGAAGATTAATGCCAGCAAATGTACAAATATGGGCGACAGCTTCGTAGGGCAAGACATCAATGCCAGGAGTCTTCTGTTCCAACGTTCTTTAGCACTTCCCGGGTTTCATCCTCCTTATGAGTCCCTCGCACCCAGCTGATTCAGTCGCCTCGAGGCGAAGGAAGTCAGCCAAATAAGAGTCTAACTGAGCAGAACTCAGTCCAGGCTCCTTGGTAAAAAGCTCATGGAAGTTTGCTTGAATTACCTCAGTGATACCTTCGTATCATATCGGTGATGTGACACCGGCAATGAGTCGACTTAAAATGCTCTGAATTTCGTCTGCTCGCAAATCAGCGGCCATATTCATTGCCTCAAGAGACATTCTTTTTCACTTGGCTCTAAATACCAGAGTTTGTATTTCACGGTCGGTTTTTTTTTCATTATTTGTTTATTACATTTTTTCCCTCTGTTTGTTGGGGAACCGCTTTTCTTCTTTTTTCAATCATTTTTTACTTGTGTTTGGGGCACTCCCCTATGTCTGGGGAATAGAAAAAGGCCCTTTTGGCCTGGTCGTTTATGAAGAGAAGAAACAATATACAAAAAAAAAAAAGGCAAGGGAAAACTCCCACCTTTTGGACTAGCGTACTGGGGTAGCCTGAGCTAGTCTGGGCTTCCTTTCATTGCTTTCCATGGTCGCTAATACGTTTGATCACTGCTGAGAAAAGTGAACAGAAGAGACCAGCATCAAAAAATCAATTGTTTTTTTAACACTTTTAATTATCAATTGAAGTACCCTTATATAAATGGTTGTTACGAAACAGAACCACTTACTGGCGGATAGTAATTCATCAATAGGTTATTCCATTAACATATTTATCCGATTTGTTACATGGCATTCCATGTTCGATGTCACATCCCACATAACTACGTATCAGTCAGACGAATGGACCAGAGTCAAGTGTTTTCCCCTTTCCCTGGTTCCAGTCAACACAATGATCTTTCACACTGACAAACACTGGATCCATCTCTTTTGGTTACCTAATTCCCCTGATACAAATTGATTTATTTCAATATAAGTTATTCATTTATTCTATCTTTATACTTTCGTTAACATATTATATAATTATCGCTATTATTTCATTATGATCGTTCTGATAAGTTTTAGAGGGATTAGGATGTCCAATCACGGCTTTATTAAATTGACTAAAAATTTTTACTAATTTCGCCGCCTTGATTGACCTATATGAGTGAACAACTGGGAATGAGACAAACTCAGGAATAAAAGAATTTGGAGACTTTATTTGTTAAATAATTAATTCACAAATTAATTGATTAGTATTCTATACATGTTTCAGGAAGGCTCCTCATCTCCAGAAGCATGTGCATACCTTTTAGTGTGTAAAAGGTTAGGTTATCGTAGAAAACAAACGCTTTGCTTTGAAACCAAAAATGGAAAAATGCAGATTCATGGTTCAGTGTTAAGCTCTTTGTGTACTTTTGTGTAAGGTGGTGTAGAGTCCTTGCATAAATATATGTTTGTATATTAAATGTCCCATAAGTGTATACATAACTTTAGATGATGGATATCAGTGGTGGGGGGAAACAGTAAGTGTGTTAATAATGTGTCTGAGAGTCCGTTGATGGTTTGGTAATAAGGGGTGGGTGAAGTATTGGAAATTATTTAAGATTCTGGTTATTCTGGTGGTGGGCTGTGGGGTCGAGGTTATCTCTAATAGTAATCAAGATAGTGAGATGTTGGTTAGAAGGGTCCTTGTTATCTATGATCGAGTATCAGTTGAGAATACATGCTCTTTAACCTTAATGCTCATTATATACGTTCTGAAAAGACACTTTTGGGTAGTTCAAGTAAAATGGATCAAACATAGGTGTCTGTGGTAGGGGTCGAGGTGACTGTGTGACGTTCCCAAAGTTTGATATTCATAAAAGAAAAGTTGGGTAGTGGTAGGGTGAGGTAAAATTGCAACATTAATTATATGGAGGTGTGGTCCAGATTATGTTGGTGGGGCTGTTGTGGAGAATAAGAGCATATGTATATCAAGGGGTGTTTGGGTTCTGGTATGAAGATAGTGAGTGGGTAAGCATAGAGTAATTAGGAATGAAAGCATTATGGGTTTACAGCTCGGTGTGGCTGGGATCATTAGGTTTAGTGTTGAATCCGTGCATATATATATATATATATATATATATATATATATATATATATATATATATATATAGAGAGAGAGAGAGAGAGAGAGAGTTTCAAATTTATTAATCCACGTATCTTCATTTAGTTTCAGAATTTTAGACTTGGGGTGTATTTTTTTCCATTTTTGCAATGATGGTAAATCTGGTGTCTGTGGCAAAATTGTGGGTAGGGGTTCAGAAATGCTATTCTACTGAGAGTTAGTTGGGATGATTAGGTGATTTAATTCTGTGCTTATAATTATTAGGTCTAATGTTGAATTACCACTCTGATTTACCTATGTATTGCAGTTTGCATTCATTACATTCTTTGTTATTTATTATAGTGTTAACCATGTTTTGGGTCTGCTGTAGGTGATGACGCTGGGTTCTTGAAATATTTCTTTGAATTCTGTTTTGAGTGTAAGTACATTTCATCTTGTATTAATTATATGTGATAGAGGTTAGAATGTGTTGTTGAAAGTGGTTATGAGTGTTATGCGATTAGGTTTGTTTTTGTTATATATATATATATATATATATATATATATATATATATATATATATATATATATATATATATAAGGATCCAGCTATTAAGCATTAAATCTAAAAGTACCTAAGCCCTAAATGAAAGCCCCAAAGTCAACGTACGTGGAGATATTGTGGAGTGCAGTTGCCATTGAGTGGGTGCAGACTACTGACCAGATACGTTTTTGCAAGAATGTTACAATATAGTTTTTTTTTAGATAAGATATCATAAAAATACATGACGATAGTTATTTACATTTATAAAGCAAATATTGATTCTACCTTAAGCTTGGCCTTTTTAATGAAAGGCCTAGAGGGGAAACAAGAGGTACAAAAACGAGAACAAATTTGGAAGAAAGTGAACAAAAGAAAAAAATGTCATACTTTTGAATAAACCTACTCGCGAAGTAGTATGTTCAGCGTGTTTCTCAAGAAAGTAGAAGCCTGGGGTTCGTTCTATTCTCCAGAACCAAATAAACCATGGCCAAAGAGAAAAAAAATGGCTTACGCTCATGGCAAGGTTGTCAGATAGATGCTTGACTATGAAACCAAACAATACACGGAAAAATTAAAAAAAAAACAAACATACATTCAAATATGATCCTGATATTTAGTTACAACAAAGAGACGACAAATAGAAGAAAGCAAAAGCTTTTGAAAAAGAGAAAATGAAGAATGATTGCCGATGGCATAAAAACTGTATGCCAGGTTTACACAACACTCAAGTAGCGTTTAGTTGGTTGTGATTAGTTAGAGATTCCAGGGTTTTTACAAACCATGCGTAGCCTCGTAATTTGTTGCATATCCCTAGCAGTGATTGAGAGCTTTATAGTCTTGACCGAGTGAAGCCTAAAGCCCAAAAAGTCTTCGGAGCCTGCCAAATGTATTAAAGAAAAAAAAGAAAAGTATTTACAAGTCTACATCACCTTCACAAACTAATTTGTTCTTAATGAATCAATGATAGTTCGTAAAGTGGGAGTTCGTAAAATGAAGTATAATTAGTTATAGAAAACAATGTATCAAGTAGGGTTACATTCTGAAATTGGAAGGGAATCCAGTGTTTGCGCCCCCAAGGCCGGGAACTTGGAGGAAGGGCTCGGTCATACATGCTAAGCCTAAGATCAAGAAAATATCAATCCAACCCTGTCCCTTGGGCTATATACGAACCCCGGTTTGAGAACCCCTCATGTAAACTTTATTCAATAGTTTAATTATCATATTTGTTATTTTGATAAAAAGAGTTTGATTTGGCCTTGTTAACTCCGAAGTGATATGCAGTAAACTGCTTTGTTATTCACGGACCCTTGAGTAATAAGATTTTCTGGATTCTTTTTCAAACATTCGCACGGGGACTATATTTGTACTACATCCTCCTAACGAGATATCTCATTAATTTATTGGTCAAGATTGTAGCCAACCAGAGTCATGATGAGAAATGAGATGGACGTTTGCAGGCGCTAGGCGCCAATTCCTTAAAAAACGTACTCAAACGATGCAGGCGAAGATTAACGTATTGCCAATTTCAAGATACGTCAAGACACAAAAATCAGATTCGATTCCTAAAGAACCAAGTCCCCTCAAAAATTAAGATACCAATTGAAGTTTTAATTGAACAATCCGGTTCTCAAGGCCTCTAATCGAACTTCGAATCACTTTCATCAAGTTCGACTTGGACAATTTCCAAAAAAACAAAAAAAAAAAAAAAATGCAAAAGCAAAAGAATGACTTTCTGTCCGCAAGATGACAACTATTTTTGGAACCAATTAAGACTTTCCACGTTCAAAGAGAAGATGAAGATCGGTAATTACTTTCACTTGTTGGTTGAGCCAACTTATAAGATTAATATTCCAATATTTTGCAAGAATAGATCGTTTAGAAGTTGTTTTTTCAAATCTTGCCAATAATTGTTCGATTCAATTATAAATTATGTTTCTATTTTAGCCCTATTTCACTTTTGCATACTTTTCACGAAAGGAAAATCGGAAAAAAATATTTTCATAAAAATAACAGAAGAAAAATCGGAAAAATTACTTTCATAAAAAATAACAGAAGAAAAATCAGGAGCTGCAATTTTACCAAATAATGAAATAAATCATTTCTTTCACACTACAAAAAATTAAACGAAAATCGGATGGTATATTCCAGAGAAAAATCACACTAGAAAAATCGGAAGCTGCGTTCATAAAAAAAAAAAGAATAAAACAAATCATTTCACACTACAAAGAATGAGAGAAACGTATTTTTATAATAATTTTTCCGATTCACCTTACGTTATTTTTATAATGACTTATGAAAAGTAAGCATACCTTTTTGAAAAGTAAGCATTTCATTTTTTGAAAAGTAAGCATTCATCTCCCTTTGTTTTTATTTCTGTGTAGAGTTGTCTCCCTTGTTAACCACTTGAGTGTGTGAAAGTGAAATATATTCCCTCTATTGGTATGACAGTTCCTGCATTGTGTTAGGGGGGGTAGTGATAGTTGTTGGGTTTTAAGTAGCGACGAGATAGCGTAGTTGTTGAAGACAAAGGAATTCGTCTCCATGTGTTCTGAAAGAAGAGAGAATACGAGTGCCAAGTATGAGTGTGGACACAGAGATTGAACCGAATTCGTAATCGTTTGTAATCGTAATGAAGATACGTATGAATAATTAGATGTACATTTAATGAGGAGACATTTATGGCTACACAAGGTTGAAGAGAAATACATGTAAACATTAGTAGGATCAATCGTGAAGAGGCTTGTTTAGATTAGATTGCTTGGTAGAATCTTTATGGATAAGGAGAGAGAGTTGATTATTAGATTATTGCTATACATTGAAATGTAATATAGGAGAAAACGATTCGTTAGGGAAACACATGACATAATGAGTCTAATGTCATTTGGTTTCTCTGTCGAATGGATCCTGATTAGAAGTGCCTGTAATATAATGTTGTAGGTTTGACCAGGCTTGGTTAACAAAAGGCGGTTGGTTCAGTTTTAGGTCCAAGGGGCCAAAAGGGGCGAAATGATGTGAATAAAATGCAGTGTTTATACTGAGTCGCCACGAAGAGGTGAAAAAGAGATGTGAAATAATTGTTTGTGTCTAGTGGCTATAAAGCTCATATAGATTCTCACATTGAGGGAGATTAGTAACAAAAGACGATACATAGTCATGGTCAAAAAATGAAAATCTCGCCGGCCTAGAGGTGAGAAGGAAAGAAAGAGAGTGAAAGAGAAAAGTAACCGACTAAGAAAGTTGGGGAAAATGTGCAAGTGAACGCGTACGTCCAGAGCTTTTTTTGACTGGAGATGGGGGAAGAGACGTTTAGTATATGTGGCTTGATTTAAAGTTTCGTATCTAAAGCTAATGCTTTTTTTTTTTGTATTTGATTTCAACTAAAAATAGAAGAGCCACCAAACGTGCAACACGAATGTGAGAATTATTCAGTTATAAGATGTCATTCGTTGTCACTACTTCAGGCTAGGGGTATGTGTGTCTCTGGTCTTGGTGGTATTAACAGTGTCACTGGCGTCGAGTGGACACCATATGTATGCCACAGTGATCTTTATCACCACAAAATTTTTGAACGCCAATCCTATCATATCTCTGTAAAGGGAGAGGAATTGGCAGAGTCACAAGACCACTGAAGCAAGGGAGAAAGGAAGAGGAAGGTTAGAGACCATCGCAGTTGAGATTGAAGGACACTCCCTGAAAATTTTTCAGTATGCTCAGCTGTTGCTGGTGCTGAGTGTAACGAGTTAATTTATCCCAACATGAATGCGTCTGAAAAGAATTGAACTAAAATAGAATTTTATCTCAGATTTATTTTTTTCTAGCATTAGGTACGAACAAAAATATTCACCAGAAAATCGACGCCTGATTTTGGAAACGTGATTATAATTTAAAAAATTCTGTTTTCGATTATTTTAAATGTTCTTCTAATCAGCCCAATTCTTTGTCTGGACAAAAAGAAAAATATATTTTCATTATTCAAAAAGTAGACTTTGGCTCTTATGAATTCAATGTTTCTTATATTTAGCAAAAAATCAATAATTACACCATTATAAATGACTGTGAAATAAATTAAAATTCTTGAGCAAAAAATCTACTAAATAAAGTGCTTTGTTGAATGCAAATAATTCTATCGAAAATACTCAATTTTATCATCAGTCAATTAAACTGCGCTAAAAACGATCATCATCATCATCATCATCATCATCATCATCATCATCGGTCTTTTAAAGTTCGTTGTTGGACATGGACCTTCCCCAGGATTCGCCACATTTCTCTATCATGGGTGTTGCGGAGCCAGTATTTTCTGAATTTGTGTAGTTCATTTCCCGATCTTGTATTCTGTCGGCCTCGGTTTAGCATGTGATCTCTGGGAATCCATGTCGTGAGTCATGATATCCATCGGTTGTCTTTCATTCTTGCAACATCGCACGCCCATGGCCATTTAGATTTTTCAATAGTTTCTATGATGTCTCGGACTCCTGTTTTCTTCCTGATATACTGTGCTGTCTTGTGATCTCTCCATGTAAGGCTGAGCATGATTCTTTAATGCATGCGTCGCACAGGTCCTCAGTTTGTGGGTTTGTCTCTTGGTTAGGTTCCATGTTTCAGCTCCATAAGTGACTATTGGTAGAATGCACTGGTTATATACTCTTCTTTTTAGGATTATTGGGATCTCTGGTTTTTGAAAGTTGAGCTTGCTCTGCCGAAGGCTTGCCATCTTAGAGTGATTCTTTGCTTGATTTCCTCTTCTTTTAAGGATCTCATGGAGATTTGTTGTCCGAAGTAGATGTAGTGGTCTACCTTCCCCAGTTTTGCATTTTCGATCTTGACAGTTATGTTCTTATTCTCAACATGATTTTTGCACATGAATTTCGTTTTACTGAAATTCATGTGTAGGCCGACTTTTTTTCTTTCTTCGTTTAGTTCATCTAGTTGGAGGTCGTGTAGGTTCTCTGTGAAAAGAACGATGTTGTCTGCAAATCTGAGGTTGCTCAGATGTTCACCGTATATTTTGATTCCTTTATTTTCCCAGTCCAGGTTTCAGAAGATCATCTCGAGGCAGGCTGTGAAGAGTTTGGGTGAGCTGATATCACCTTATCTGACTCCTTTTTGGAGCTGGAAGGGTTCAGAGTCTTTATGTAGCCTTATAAAGGAGTTGCTGTGGTTGCATATATGTTGCAGTACTTCTACGTATACACCTTGTCTACACCTTGGGGATTTCTATAGAGTCGAATGCCTTCTTGAAGTCTATAAATGCTACAACGAGTGGCATTTTGTATTCTGCTGCTTTCTCCTTCAGCTGATTTATTGAATGAAGATGGTCCATGGTCGAGTAACTTTTGCATAAAAAAAAATCAGAAAACATTTTCAAAACTATCAATCAGCAAAATTCAAAGGTAGTTATTGATGTTTATCGCCGAGCGTTGACATATGGGGTATTTTCTATTGAATACAGACGACATGGATGGCATGCAATAGAATTTACAACATCAAATGCACCATAGCTATGCTATGTAAAATGGTGCTGTCTCTAAGCACAATAGGAACAAAAAAATATATACCTTTCAAAAATATGGGATTAATAATCGATGAAACTTAAGAAAATCCTTTTTTTTTTCTTTAAATATTGAATGAGAAACAAATTCCCCTAATCTGAAGCCTAAATTATTATTTCAATCGAATAAAAGTAAAAAATTGCCGAGAAGAGAAATATTTTACTGAATTTTCCTGTTTTTTTTTTAATCACAAGGTAAAAATTTTGTTCGAGTTTCCGGATATGCTCTAAAAGAGGCAAACCTAACCCAAATCTCGAGGGATATATCAGTAAAAAGATTAAAAATCAACGAAAGCAGGAAAATATAGATAAGATGAATCATCAAAATGATAAAAGGTAGGGTATGACTCATATGAAAAGAATTGTTCTCCAGATTTTGGAAGGGGAATTTTTTTTTTTTTCGATGTCGATTTCATGCTAACTTCTCCGTCCATTTTTGCCGTACATATCAGCATTATTATATTGTCTTTCATGACTAAGAGGATGGGTCATAGACGAACAGTGAAGTGAATAAATTTTGGATTGGATCCATACACAATTACCCCCCCCCCTGATGTTGATACATATCTGCACAGCGTTATCTCGAAAAGTTCTTGATGAATTTCTATTGAATTTAATTGTGTCAACCTGAAATGAATATTCAATAATCATATCTTCATTATAAGAAGTAACTGTTATTTTGAAAAGTTTCAAGATTATTTTTTTCGTTCAGAATTATTGATTTAATTGAATATTGTCAATAAAATACAGGTTCTCGTATCATTTAATTCATCTAAATTTATATTTATCATGTAATCACCATTGTTGGCCATTCCAAGACAAGAATTCTACTCAGGATTTTTTTATATAACTCTTCAACTAACAATACCAGACTAACCCAGCCCGTTTGATGGAAAAAATCAAGCAACCATCTCGTAAAGTTGACTTGCAGTCAATTAATAATTTTGCGAAAGCCGAACGAATATATTTTTCCTGCAAATCAGTGGAGTACTGACGGCCTGGGTGAACCACCATGGGTGACTCTATGACGACCGTCAATTTTTTGATTAGTACATTTGGTAATTCGATCTATCAAAATTGACTCGGCCTTGCTAAATCTGAAGTGATATGCAATGAGTTGCTTTTCATTATGAAGTAAAATCTCAGAAAATTTTAGGTTCTCTTTTTTATAGGTAAAAAAAAAAAGAAATGCAAACTTTATTTCGTAAATCTGTTGATTAGCAAAGTTCTCCGTTTTGTCAAATTCATTTCCGTTCACGATATGAAACCTAATAGCTGTCATCACATCTTCTGATCTTCGTTACTTGAGCCCGATCGAAAAGTCACCTGTTCTATTGAAATGTGGCCAAATTTATCATTTTTCGACTATATCTGATTGGATGTTTTTTTCTTATTAATCTGATAAAAATCTACGATAACCGAAAATCTGGCCAATTAGTAAGTTTAATAAAACTAAACGTTTTATTATCATTAGTCACTTGTTTCGGAGTCTTAGTTATTTCATTTCATAAGTTGACTTTAAATGAGTATATTTTTTTCAGCGATTAAGTTGACTGGAAATCAAAACATTAGCCGATTTCTACCATTTTCAGGGGCGGTTTCAGAAATTTGAGCTCGTCGGAAACTCTCTTGAGCCCCACTGATCCTCAACTTTGCTCTATTCTCTGCAATATTCTTTTGAGAAAATGTCTTTTGAGTTGAAAGAAATTTCTTCAAATCAAAGGCAACTAGAAAAATCAAGACATTTATTTCTTCTCATTATATCCATCTCCTTATCTAAGCATCTTTCACGCACTATTTTTGCGCTTCTTTAAAACGATTGAAATTGTTAAATGTTTTTTTTGAAAGTTTCTTCCTCGGCACTATCCTAGTTTTGAGGTCCAACCTTTCACAGTCATTAGTTCAAGATCAAAGAGTCGTATTTGTTTTTCTTGCGTCGAGGAAACATGACATTAATTGCCTGCTTTCAACTTGAAACGTTATTAAATTTGTATTTTAATTGTTTTCTTCACGAATTTTACTTTAATTTGATTATTCTTCCAATTGACAGAAAGAAACTGTACGATTGTTTTTTAATCGTTGAATGTTTTTCTTGAATTTCATAAAACTATTGAAATAATTCAATTACAAATCCAAAACAAAAAATGATTATTTAATACAAAATTTAATGATTGATGAGTTAAGATAAGTCGAAAAATGTGATGAAGGTCCATAATAAATAGAATGATTTAGTGGGTAGATGACTTTTTTCACATGAGTGTGGTAAACTTCGTAATTTAAAACGAGAATGCCAAGTCACATGTTTTTCAGTGACAACAATAAATAAGATTCATGACAACTTTTGTTTTTTCTACTGAAAAGGTATTCAAATTGAATAAGAATTCACGAAGAGGACAAATAAAGTACAGGTACAGTAACGTTTAAAATTGAAAACGGGAAGTTAATGCTATATTTCGTTGATGTGGAAACAGATACTTCTCTTTGATCTTGATCTAAAGGCCGCAAAAGGCTGGATTGTTATATCGAGGTTCGTTATAGCGAGCCTTCATTGCACGCATCTGAAAAAAAAAAGATTAAAAAAAAGATAGTATTTCAAGAGATTCAAGGATATTTATTGCTTTATGATTTTTTTCGAAACTGATTCTTGTTTTCATATTAGCGATGTTCATCTGTATCTGAAAAACTGCATTCTCCATATTTTGTTGAAATCGGGAAATGGTGATCTTTGGCAGGCGATAAGAATATAATTTTCCTCGTAACCGCTTCCAAAATTTATGGTCATGGATTTAAATTCTACTTTTAGCGCTATTTTCCGGCTATTTCAGCAAATCTTTTAGCCAATTCAAACGAATTTAGTCATTTTCAACCATTTGAAATGTCCAAGTGTTTAAAAGGCTAACAATGTTTTTTTTAAAGCACGTTTAAGCGTTTTTTGACGCATTTTAAGGTCGATTTAGCGCGAAAATCTATTTGGGTCGGCAACACTTGTGATAACACCCTGAAGTACCGCCCGGGTGAAACCAACCCTAGAAACACCACTGCTGCAAACAAGTATGTTTTAAAGCTCTTTCGTAATAATGATTCATGTCTTTCAGATAATTTGAAAATAAACTGCTGATATTTTTCGCACTTAATTCTCGTATTTTGCTTGGTATATTTTCGTAATATCTCTATTCCTATATTCAGCTTAAACTCATTTATATTTCAGACTTGAACTTTTTTGCCTTGTTATCTGTTATTGAATTGTAAAGGGGCAATAATCCTAATTGTAAAACAGAAAGATATATCTGATTTTGCACAGAAGAAAAATAACAAAACAAACAAGGAGAAACTTTCATTGTCGAGAAATTTTAGGGCTGGGCCTGGAATAAGTTATGTGAGTAGGGCTCGTTGCGAAATTGGTTGGGGGCCTGAAAGTTCTCTCCACGGTTCTGATTAACGTTATAATGAAAATAAAGGTATGTCTTCATCAGATTGTGCACCATGAATACGTCAGTTGAGACCGTTTGTTTCCGTCGTATCATGACGAGTTCATGGCATGAAAAACACAAGTTTGATTTCATTACTGTATTAATTCCTGATGAATATTCTGTTTAATTATACTTGAGAAAAAAAAGAAGAAGAAAGAATTATATTTCTAGAGCCTATTTATTTTCGAGCCCCTGTATGACGGTCAAACACCTTCGTAAGTTTATCTTTGCTAAAGCGAAGACTACTGGTGATAGAGACGGGTTTAGGGAACTACTTATACGTTAGAGCTTGGTTATGGTAACTAGGCATACGATAATGTTTCCATTGGTAAGAATTGAACTTAGCAAAAACCTGGAAATTGAGAAGTAGGCGTACGCTTTCCCTCATTTCCGACCCTGGAAATAATACTCTTAGGACTACGCAGTCGTACTGCAACGCGTAGTTCATCATACATAGTACAACGATGTAAGTTTGTTTCACGTGATAACATCACTTTGTCCGATTCAAAAAAAAAAAAAAGGGCAGACAAGAGACAAGGTCAGCTGGAGCCCTACTAAAATGCAGACTGGGGGTCCGGATGATAGACTATCCGTTAGAGGGTAGAACCAGCTTGTTATGACACTGAAAGACAGCCCCCCCCCCAAAGTATTTCGATTCCTGTCAGCTCAAGTAGCTAAATACTAAAATAAATGACGGAAATCCCACTCTATAATTAAAAGTGATTGTTGTGATTTCTGGGGAATACCAGCCAAGAGAACAAACGAACAAAAATCTTAAAAGTATAACACTGACTGACAACAAAAAGGTGAGAGAGAGATAGAGAGAGAGAGAGAGAGAGAGAGAGATAGAGAGAGAGAGAGAGAGAGAGAGAGAGAGAGAGAATCAGTCTTTAAAACCGTTTACTCCAATTTTTAAAATCAAAATCATAGAATTTGCAAAAACGTATGTTTTCAGTGATTAGTTGCCCAAGAACTGGAATCACAATTTTCATTCAAATCGGTTCAGAAATTCCGAAGTTCAATATTTTTTGCATCTTGACTCATGGTTTTTTTACTTATAAAGTGTAAACAAACAATTTGTTCTACTGTAACTCACGATATTTCAATTCTTGGGGGTTTGTCAAAATTTTTGCCAAATTTTAGCAAAATTGGTCTAGGAAATAAGGCAGGACACATGATAATGTGAAATAAGGCAGGATACATGATAAATGTTAAATAAGGCAGGATACCTAATAAATGTGGAATAAGGCAGGATACACAATAAATGTAGAATAAGGCAGGATACACAATAAATGTGAAATAAGGCAGGATACATAATAAATGTGGAATAATGCAGGATACACAATAGATGTGGAATAAGGCAGGATACACAATAAATGTGAAATAAGGCAGGATACATAATAAGTGTGAAATAAGGCAGGATATATAAAAACAATGAATGATACTTTCGCCTTGCTGTTACACAATACGCCTCCGTTTTTCTGGGGGCTGGGGAGGGAAAACACATCCTTTTTGTTCAACATGTCCAATGAAATCTTTAATTGAAATGAACAAAAGTTTATTGGATCGAGCGTGCACCCAGCAACCCCCTCTACACACGAAGGAGTCAAAGGGAGACAGCAGAAAAGAAAGGAGGAAATGCAGAAAGGAAGGAATGAAGAAAGAAAAGAAGTAAAGAAGAGAGAGAAAGAAGGAACAGACACAGACGGAAGCTAGCGCGAGCCGATCAGTTACAAAAAAAAAAAAAATGCGATCGTCGACAATTTGGTGTCCGATTGTCATTGAAATTGAAAGAACAACAAACGATTGGCAATTTTGTTGTTGGACTTGCTTTCGTTTTTCCAAATTTCACTTTCTTACTTACTAACGCCCCCCCCCCGGACTCTGAGCTGCAACAGAGAGAACCAACCAGTGACAATTTAGTGGTTTTTGCACTAAAATTAGGGCGTTTCTTGTTTTGGCAGTGCAAAAATTCAGACTTTACCGCTATTGTTAGGCCATTTATAGTGGTATTTTTTTATGGAATTTTAGCCATTTCAAGCTATTGCCAACCTATATAAAGAGGTGGATGGATAGCCATTTCAGCCTTTGAAATGGCCATAAAAAGGCTGACTGTGGGTATTTAGCGTGATTTTTCTTGTTTTTTTACGAGGTCGATTTAGAGCAACACTGGATCCAAGTTATTGACTTAGACCACCACTACCATCTGCCTAAAAGCGATCCCCGGAAGGTCTTGAAAAGGACTGTTTTTAGAGTGGTAGATGAAATTGTGTTTTGTGGTAGTAAGTGTCAAACCCGTTTGTTTCGTATGGGAAAGACTCGTTTCGTTGGGGGTTAAAGCCGGCTTGTATTATTTTGTATAATGTCGTCTATTCTTTGATAGAAATCGGCCAGGGCGGGGTTGGGGAATGGCTATCCAAAAGTCTAAACTTCACGCACGTTTCCTGATTTGGAAACCAATTTTATTATCTTTAAATCACTTTCAGAGACTGGTCAATGGACTTCAACTGACCACACACCGTTTTAGCGTAGGTAGCAAGAGGCGGCTCACCTAAACTCATTAAAGGAAATAATTATGGAAGTAATTAATTATGGCTCCCTCATACCCAAATATCTTGGAGAAAGTTTTCGGTGATTAAGAATTATGGGATATATCAGTGTCGGAATGGACTGACAAAACAGACACTTTTTTTTGTACTTTGCATTATCATCTCTTACCCTGACTAGAACCATTCCACTCTTGAAAATGGACAGATTTCACTCTTTCTTAGAATTGATCTAAAATTCTACTGACTTCAATATTCAGAGTACATTTTGCTTACTTGTAAAATCCTAGGTACACAGTGGTTATTTGTGAAATCTTGTTACTCATAATATCACATATGTATTTGCGAAAATGTCATTATCCTACTTATTTCATGTCAGGTTCAAGATGTCAAAGAAGAAAAAAGTTGTTAGTCACAACAAGGTCTCTGATGACGCCGAGAAAATGCGATCGTAGTGAGACAACGAAGAGGACTGAGCATATAATGGTGAAAATTGTCGTCACTATCAGCAGAGCCGACGTCGAAATGAAGAATTCAGGGAACGATCGAATGACAAGCTGATAGACCTGAAGTCTCTGGCTAAGAGAACAAGACGTAAAAATGGATTTCAGAGGCAGTGGCAGTGCATACCAAAAGCACAAATGCTTTAGGATTCCGTCCAGAAGCGATGAATAAGCTTGATGCACTCATGTCACGCAGGCCTAAAGTCATGTATCTGTCGCCCGAATACAGAAACAGAAAAAAGAGACCAATGGCAATCCCTTTGGATTGTCAGGTAGAATGGTGACAGCAGTGCCAAATGAGTCAAAGAGAAAGTCAGAGGCAAAAGGTGAGGAAGTCGACATGTTTTTTACACAAAAGAAGGATTCGGGAGCTACACGAGCCTCTCACCATCATCAAGGCCGAAATCAATCCCAGGTCAGAGGCAAGGCGCGAGTCTGAATAGAGAGTGGTCTCCCTGAAAACAAAATGGTTGGTCGTGGAACAAAGTTCCATTTCACAAACAACCTTTGGACTGCCACAGGGCTGAAAAATAAAAGCGAGGGTGAAGTGTACTACATCATCTAAGAGAAGAAGCCACATGAGTTACCAGTATCCGTATTTATATACTTTCCGAAGTGCAATGGCCCAAACTGAAAAAAAAAAGAATATCTCAAAGATCCCAGTTTCAAAGTCGTAGTTCAGCCATAGGATTCAATGCGCTACGGTTCTGCAGCACATGATCTCTCCATACACAAGCTCCAAAGGAACACTGTACAGAAGGTCATCCTAGATGCTGGTGAGTAATAGTTTGTCTTTGGCCTTTTTCTTCTGGGAGCAACCAGGAATAAGATATTCGAGGGCCTGGCCTTCAAGAAACCGTTTCCAAACTTTGACCAGTTTGCAGAAATTGGCAGGTTTACAGGAGAATTCGAGGAGGAAACCACAGCTACAATGAATCCATTTTTTCAGCGGCTCTGAGCCTGCAACAAAGATGATCACGAGGTACCGAATTCAGAAATTGCCTAGCTCCGATTGGCTCTAGCTCAAAGTCCATGCGCGAAGGTCCAAGAAGTGAATCAACAAGCGACCAGGGCAGCTGTTGACCTTTATGTCAATCTTATGAGTAAGAAATTATTATGTTTATAGGATGATATTGGTCACTTTTTTGCCAAACATATCGCTTCTGGGTCCTGATAAATTTGCCGACCTTTTACAACTTCTAAGGTAGATTTCTGTCTCAAATTTAGTGCTTTGTTGTTTTCCTTTTCAGTCGAAACTGTCATGTTGGAGTTAGTAATTACAGAACGAAGATGAACACGGCTAGAGACTTCTGCATGGGTTCAGAATCAAAGACAAGACGATCAGTGTTCAAGAAATAAAGAAATTGAGGACAATTTACATTCGCAACTTAACCTTTTTCCTGATAAATAAATTCAATTAATTCCCAATATCTGACCAGAGTACATCGGCGGACTGTGAAAACTGCAGGCCTACTTGAATTATATACTTAGTATCTCGCTTGGAATCGCCATGCAGCCATAGGGGTGATGGGGGTGAGCGGGGCATCGTGTGTGCAGTTCTATTTGGTGAACAGACAAAGCTACACGTCTACTTCATTTTATTTATGAACACATAAATTCTGTTGAGCAGGAATCTTGCATTCTGTCTCCTTTTTCTTCTTCTTTGTCCCCGTGAATAACCGTCACTTGCTTTCAGTCTCGAGGTTCGTTTTGGCAATTCAGGGCCGTAGTTGAAACAATTCAAACTCTGCCGTTGCATGGGGCTACTTTTTAGCCCCCCACCCCGAAAAAAATGTCTCAAAATTATTTTAATATCTTTCTTTTTCTTGTGGGTAAAAAGTGAAATGTCTCGACTTGAATTGTTTGAGGATTTAGATTACACCATGAAATGCAATTTTTATTCCTGGGCAGTGAGTGTTATTTTTCCAATTGCTTATGAGTAAAAAGTTATAGAGAATGGCTATTATTCGCTTCAAACTGCTCTTCTGAACAAGACAGTGATGCTTTGAAATTTGTATATTTCTATTCGCGTTTTAAAAATCACATTTTTCAGAAAAATAAAAGCAAAAAATCTAACTTAAAATGTATTTACCTTAATACGATTAGGCCTTATCAAAACCTGTCATAACTCCAGATAAGGAGTTTCCAGCCTTTAAGTACCATCCCTTAGCTGTTTGGAGCCAAATAGGTCAAGTTAAGTTACAAAATATTGATGTTCTGATATCAAAATCAAAATGAATGGAGGAATCGTCACATTCTAGACTTCTTTGACATAATCAATCAGAAAATAACACTTATCACTCAAGAACAAAAATGTTGCACAGCGTTATTGATCCATTAAGGATTTTGCCTTAAATTAAACATCATAATTGAATAACCGTAGATTCACAAATGACCCACCTGACCAACTAGCCAAGTGAGCAACAGATTCTTCTCTCTTTGTTCTCCCATCTGTGTATGTGCCTGTGTATGTCTCCGAGCTCTATTGATCATATTTTTGAGGCTTCAGACTCGAAAAGTTCCATTGGTACAGCATTAAGCACCATCTAAAAATAGGCTAAGCTTTTTCAAAAATATCTTGTGTGGGTCTCTATGGTCAAATTTGGCCGACCAATAATGCCCAAAATTTAAATATTTTCAAAGATAATCTTAGATAGATCTTTTCAAAAGATAATGTCTAAGATACAGATATTCTACGAATATTTTATTTTTGTTTTGTTTTTCGTTTGAAAATGATAAGAATGATATGCACTGGGTCACATCAATGTTAAATTCGGCCCTTGGGCAATTTGTGAAGATTTATTTTTATCTTTGATAAGTGAGACACTCTGATACCATTTTACTGTATTCTGTAAGCACGTGTTCTCCATCAAGTAGTACTGGCGCTGTTATAGGGCTCCGTGGAATTTTTAAGTCAATCAATGAAACCGATTGGACATGCTCGAGGGACCGTCTGTGAGTGAAAAATATCTTGGCTAGACATTCCAGGTCAGTTGCAAATTTTTTAAGGTAATTTTTCATAACACCATAAAACCTTGTTTTAAAATGAAACCACTGGTAATTGTGTATGGATCCAATTGGAGATGTAATCATTCCTCCAGTAGCCTATTTCCCACCTTTCAACAAAATTTCATTGAAATTCATTGAGAGCTATTGGAGATATTGTGTAAACAGAGAACTTTTGGAGATATTGTGCGGTTGCCTTCAGTTAGCGAGGACGTTAGGGAGATTATGTACATGGATCCGCTCAAAAGCCTGTTGACTTCTTTCACCAATTGTCAGTCCTTCCATTGAAATTCATTACGAACTATTGGAGAAATTGGGTAGACAGATAGAAAATTTGAAGATATTTTAAAGTGTGTAACAGATAGCTACAACATAGGGGAGGTAATTTTGCATGGATCCGCTTGAAAAATTACTGACTTCTCTCCTAATCTATTGCCTACCCTCTAATTGAAATTAATTCAGAGCTATTGGAGATATCGTGTGGATAGAGAACTTTTGGAGATATTTTGTGGTCGCAGACAGTTAACGAGGACACAGGATAGATAATTGTGCATGGATCCGCTCAAAAATTTCCTAACTTCTTTCGTAGCCTGTTTATTGTCTTCCTTTCCACAAGATTACATTGAAATTCATGTAATTCTACGTAACCTAATATTCGATGATCGGAAAAATAATCAAAATTACAGCCAGGAAAAAGGATCATAGGAGAAAAGTCACATTTCATTTATCTAATCTATTGCAATGAAATTAAGTAATTTAAAAAAAATAAAATTTATAGGAACTCATCAACGTTTCTAAATGGACATATAATACAATATTTTGAAGCCACGTTTACGCTTGTTGCTCAAACATGTTTATGGGGTGGTCCGTAATTTTGAGCAGGGGTACCAAATGGAAAAAAAACTAATAAATACCTTAATGTAATCTAGTTAAGCGGAAGACTTCTAACATTTATCAGATGAGAAAAAAATATTTTTTGTTCTCAAGCTTAATTCATGGCTACTTTTGATTCTTTCGGTTTTTGACTAATATAACTTATTCATGTGAATATTAAGAAAAAACAAAATCATACTTGGACCATTGAGAGGGTGGGTAGTCCGGAACCTCCTGGACTGGTTTCACGGACCCACGCTCCCAATGTAGTCATATGGTGATTGACCCTCGAAGAATAAAGATGAACACTAAAGAATCACTGAAAGGTGAGGTGAATGATATCACCTTCAGGAATTATCTAAGGGATTGGCTTCCAACTCTTTTGCACCGTGGTGGTGTTAATTACGACCGGAATATAGATGACAAGCCCATGATAAGTCACTTGTATAAATGGCTAAAGCATTCAATTTTGTTTTTAAAAAAGGTTTGTATAACAAATCTAATATCAAGATCCGAAGATATGAATGGGAAAAGCCTTCTAGTGGTACAAAATTTTATGATTCCTGCGATCAGCGGATACATATGAAACAGAGTGCATTTTAGAACAGCAATCAAAGGCGTTATGATTTAAGACAATGTCGTGACGTGATTCAAAATCCCTTTGACGATACTTTAGTTCAAATCTTATATACTTTCTGGCGATTCTTCCTCTGAAAAGTATCAGACGAAAAAAGATTTTCGGAAACAATTTCATTAAGTGTCATAACATATATATGTCGCAAATATAGCCGGGTATATGCAGTTATTTCTGTGTAGTATATATCCTACAATCTGCACATTTTTTAAAATGAATTTCCTTTTATTTTAAGTTTTTATTTTATTTATATTTCCTCGCAGGTCGGTAGCACAGATTCTCGATACCTGTTTTCGACCCAGGCACCTGCTGGTTGGGAGGTGTTACTGATCTAAGGAACTAACAAATCATCATCATCATCATCATCATCATCATCATCATCATCATCATCATCAATCGTCATCTCTAATCGTCTGTCGTTGGACATGAACCTTCCCCAGGATTCGCCACACCTCTCTATCGTGGGCTTCGCAGGGTCAGTACTTTATGAATTTGTCTAGTTCGCCTCTCCATTTTGTATTCTGCCGGCCTCAATTTTGCATGTGATCTCTGGGGATCCATGTTATGAGATGTGACGTCCATCGGTCGTCTGCCATTCTTGCAACATGACCGGCCCATTGCCATTTAAGTTTTTTTTGTAGATTCTATGATGTCTTCAACTCCTGTTTTCTCCTGCTATACTGTGCTGTCTTGTGATCTCTCCACGTGAGGTTGAGCACCATTCTCTCCGGTGCAAGTAGTATGCTTTTCAGTCTGCAGGTTTTTCTCTTGGTTAGGGTCCATGTTTCAGCTCTGTAGGTGACTATCAGGGGGTGCATTGATTTATACCCTTCTCGTTTTTGAAGGTTGAGCTTGCTCTGCCGAAGGCTTGCCATCTTAGAGTGATTCTTTGCTTGATCTCTTCTTCTTTTGTGGGTTTCATGGAGATTCGTTGTCCTTGGTAGATGTAGTGGGTAGGCTGTGAAGCGTTTGGGTGAGCTGGTATCACATTTTATTACTCCTTTTTGGAGTTGGAAGGGTTCAGAGTCTTTATGTGGCCCGATAAAGGAGTTAATGTGACTGCAATACTCTGACGTAAACAGGATCTACACATCGGAGAGTGATGGCCTTCATGACCATGGGAATTTCTCCAGAGCCGGAAGCCTTCTTGAAGTCTCTAAATGCTACAGCGAGTGGCATTTTGTATTCTGCTGTTTTATCTTTCAATTGATCAATTCAATGGAGATGGCCCATGGTCGAGTAACTTCTTCTAAATCCAGCCTGTTCCCGTGGTTGGTTTTCATCCAGTGTTTTAATGATCCGTTGGGTGATGATTCAATGCTGTGGGGTAAACATGATGGTTACATACTTTAATACCGAGAGTTTTTTTTTATATACAAGAAATGGAAATGACAGTCAATGAAGAGAGTCGAACAATGGATCCATTTAAAAAATTTTTTTATTGACTCATTCAAAACTGTCATCAAAATAAATGCGAAGAAATTCACTTTGTGTACACATATTTGTACACGAAAAGAATTCTCATTCATCACACACACACACACACACACACACACACAAGATTTTTTGTTTCATTTCATATACTTTTAAAGTTGCAATGGGATCTTGAACTTTTTGCCAAATGTTATATTTATACAAGTATCCTACCCATCGAGCCCACCATTTCAGGGGGGGGGGAACTAAACAAAACCAAAACAAATTGAAAGATAAAGAAAATAATAAATGCTAAAGCATTGCCCATCCCAAAAGTGCATGTTTGGGAGGGCCTACACTTCATCGTGTATGGAACAGCCTAAAAGATCTATTTTGCAATTTCTTAATCTCTTTTGTTAGATTTGTCAATAATCAAAACCACTTCAAACTTGACACTTCAATGCCTGCGTGTTATCGAACATACGTGGCAAATATCAACTTCGTACAATGGCCTTTTGTCGGGTTATTTCGATTGCATACATATACATACCTGCACCGAAACCCTCAACCACAAATAGATTTCTTTAATTATAGTTAGATACTTCAGTAGTGATATCATTTTAAATTTAGTCCCCAAATGTTATATTCATACAAGATCCTACCCATTAACATGGCTACTTGCAAGATCACCATTTCAGAAAGAAGAAAAAATATACAGAGAAGAAAGAAATTATTATTCTACATAAGTGCAAAAATAACCGTTGCAAATGTCGGAACACGGTCAATTTAATATCGTAATGTTATTATTTAGGAATTAAATACTAATATTTTATATTGGTATAAAATCATTTGTCCAACAGATATTGTTCAAACCAACAAGCCCAAAAGAGATGTTGCTGGTAATGGAAACGAAGTACCTTTTCGACAAATTGACAAGAGACCAATTAACTAGCGACTAATTGGTTGGCGACGAATTGATCAGTGATGAATTCATCGGATACCTTGAAAACAATAACGCAATACTTGATTTTCATAGAAATCTGTACATCCTCAAAACTATTTGTTAATTGTCCCCTCTCAAATTATACACAGCAGTTACAACATTGTCATAGCATTATGGCAACAGCATTTACTAAATATTTTCCTTTGAAAATATCAATAATAGGTCTGGTTAGTCACTCAATAGAAACCGTGATCAATTAAAATGGGAAAAGGGGATGAATAATGAATACATGACTTCTGTCACCTTTTGTTGGACTGCGATCACTAAAAAAGTCTTATTTGAAAGAGAAAATCTGAGCAGTACTGGACACGAACAAAGGGGCCAGTTTAGCATGATGTTACATTGCAAATCGAACCCCGCCAACTACAAACCCATTTTGGGTGATAGAGGAGGGGATTTTGAAAAAATAACGAATGAAGGTTTAGATTAGTGATCTCTATTGTGGCGACCCATACACGCGATGCAGACATAATCAGCCAGCCAGCCGAAAACTGGAGAATCCTGAATGATAATAATACTGTGGAAAACCCGGTGATGATGTTTAGCAGTGACCGGGAAAGGGGCTTTCAGTGGAATTTCATCCCGGTGGAGAATTTTTTTTTGGTCCCCTAGGAAAATAATTATCTATCTGGGCAGTGTTGCCAGTTTGGCACATTTCTTGTTTTGTCAGCACAAAATTGCTGTATTGACACGGGAGTGCTTACACATTTTGGCTAATATTTTAGACCATTTCAAGCTTTTTTTTGTGTGTGTTTTAGCAAATTTCGGCGGTTTTTTTTTTCATCATAGTTTTTATTGCAGCTTTTTTTGGCTATCAAACTAACGCGAAAATATTTTTTGAGTTGGCAACATTGCCCGTAGGCCCAGATACGATTTACCCCCCCCCCCCCCGAGCACCCATCCCCTCATAGGGCCTTATTGGGTTTATAGCTTGTGGATAGACAAGAAAGAGCTGCTGTCATCGTTACTCAAGTAGTCTGTGGGTGACATGGAAATATATGTTTTTTGTCCTTTTTCTAATTTATAGATTAATGTTAAAGACATTGTGAATCGATATGGTGCAGAATTATTTCCAGAGTGAATATTATGGATCTTGTTTGTTCTGCCTTTTTCATCAACAATGTTTAAAACCAAGTTGCAACGACTTCCTTTGTCGACTGTTCTTACATGCATTTGTAGATAGGTAGAGATTGAATATATCCCGGTTTTGGCAATGTAAACTTCCGAACCGTGAAAACTTATGTTGCCCTGTACGAAGCCTTGTCTTTGGAGCTTCCACGACACATTATATGACAACCCTGAAAGAACACAAACAGAAGGAAACATAAGATTTTTTCTTTAAAACTAAAAAAAAGAACAAACAAAAAAAAACAGTTCAAGAATAAAATTTACAAAAAAAAAATATCTTCTTATAGTAATACAAAATTAGATTAAATCCAAATTTATCCAAGAAAGCGATACTTTGTCAAAGGTATTCCTATGGGGTAGTTTTTCAACTATATTTCCAAAAGTGGTTTTTGTCTGGCAAAAATCGTCCATAATTTTTTTTAAGTACAGAAGCCTAAAAGGGGTAACTAAGTCAGATTTATTTTTTCTCACTGATTAAGGAAATTTCTCCGATCATTCTTATTGTGAATAGCTCAAAGATTACAAGCAACATTTACAAAATCAATTTTTCGTGTTTCTTCCCATTACTTATCGCTCGATAAGTAAAACCGTAGTAGCAGTAGAAGTATAGCAATACACAATATCCTCAATTCTTTTTCTCTCAGAGCATCGGCAGCCTGCCCTGAATTAAGTCATCTTTTTAATAAAGTTGAAAGAAGTTATAGTAAATAATAGAGAAGAAAAAAAAAAATTAAACATTCAAAACAGGAAGTAATTTAACCTGTTTGATTGAAGAATTTCTCAGCCAAGGATTAAATATTAGTTGGTCCCGTTTGCGTATTCCACGTGCACTAGCGAGAAACCGGTCCGATAGGGCGCATTTGCAGCAAGCACCAATAATAATACTATTCTATCAATAATACTTGTATCGATTTCTGACCACTGACGATGGGTTTATATCTGATTTTCAACGTATTACTACAATAAAATCATTCACAATGCATTTTTACAGCAAAATCATTTTCAATGGGTTTCTATTAGAAAATCGTTCACAAATCGTTTCTGTAGTAAAATCATTAATAATAAATTCCTATGATAGAATGATTTGCAATGATTTCGTATAACAAAATTATGCATGTACTCATAATAGTCATACTTTGACGCTTGTATCAATTACTGAACACAGACAATCGCTTTCTTCCTGTATTTCGATGCAGACGGAAGGCCGAAATTGGTTCAAACGAATTTTAGATTCAGAGAAATTGCAAAATTTCACTCTTAAATTCTCTTCCTACCGTCAGAGATATTAGATTCACCTTGTTAAGTTCTGGCACTTGTGAAGAAAAAAAAAAAGGTTTCAAAGCCAAGCCTACGTGTCGGCATTCAAATAACCGTGAGTTTCAGTCATTCTGCCACGACCTGCCGATAGAAGTTGCTGTGTCCTTGGGTAAGTAATGATCAGAGAGAATGAAAGTCTTCAGTTATTTATTTGATAAACTTTGACATAGATTAAGAAAATCTGAACAGCTATCTATTGCATTCAATGATAAGATCTGAAAGTCTTATCTCTACTCTAAGAAAGGTCTATATACTGTTAGTATTTGCTATGTCACTATTATGAGCGTATGGGAACACTTTTATTAAGGATAGTGGAGGGTTTGATCGGCCCAAAATTTCACACAGATTTGTCTAAAATACATTGATTCCCCAGAAATTAAACACTGTCTTATCTGAATTCATTGATGATGGGGTGGGGCTTCTGGTGAAGTCTGGTGACATGCGGTCCCAGAAGATTTTGTGAATTGCGTCATTCAGGATAAATCAGCTATTAACATGAAGTGTTTTCAAAAAGTTTTACAAAAGGATCTATTGAAATTGCGAGTTCCTAAGTTTGAATTTGACCCAGATTCTTAACAATCTCCACTTAGATTAACGATAAGTTTTCTTTTCATCAAATTACTGAACAAATTTGATAAATCTAACATTTATTCTTTCAATAAAATGCGTGATAATTTTCCTTTCATGCCTATGAACGTAAATGTATCAAAATACGTGTGACTATGTCTGCAAAGGTCTGCAGATTGTTTGGGGGCGGGGGGAGGGGTGCACCCTTATTGCCTGGCCTGTGCGCCTATGAATTTATAGAGTGAATTGAAGTTTTGACACTTCAGTGTCACTCAGAACAAATGTCACTTTTGAACTCATCTTGTCCTGTACAACACCAATGCAATAATCAAGTCCTTTCCATTTATTAACGATGACCAAGAATATTGAAACTGATTCAACATGACAAATTATCGACAGTGCTTTTAATCCATGTCACTCCCAGTCACACATTCTAATAACTAGTAGCATTGAGAAGTAACAGAGGTAGCTTTTGCATCAAAATATTTCATTAACACGTAGTAAGGAGTGACAGGGAAAGTACTGTCGCAAGAAACCAATAGCTTTTAAAACTCATCTACTTACAAGAACTCAGCAATCTTACTCACACGAGGAAAGGGAATGAGGCGATCTCTTAGTTTAGCATTCAAAATCATCACGATTGTCCCGAAAGCGGGTGAGTGTCATGTGTACACACCACCCTGCACAACAAATTGAAATATCATCATGGCGCGCACGTATAAATTTGGGACGCAAATCAACAAGATTGCCATATATCAAAATGCATAAGTACCGAAAGTTAGTATTATTTTTAGAGTACCGATTCATACCATTAGAGGGGTCATCACACCAAATCAAGACATCACTCTCCCTCAGGTAAACCTTGCATCAGGTTGATAAGAGTTAATAAGTACTACGTCCATCGATCTTTTATCGACCGTAATTCGACATACACCTTCCCTAAGATTTGCTAGACCTCTCTAATATGGGCGTCGCAGAGCCACTACTCTCTGAACTTGTCTAGTTCGTCTTGCCATCTTAGGTTCTGTGATTTTGGGAATCCATGTTATGAGCCACGATGTCCAGCATTAGTCTAACATTCTTGCAACATGACCAGCCCATTGCCATTTGAGTTTTCTAAATGGATTCCATGATTTCTAAGACTCTTATTTTTTCCTGATGTATTGTCTTGGGATCTCTCCATGTGATGTTGAGCATGTGTCTCTCAGGTGCATGTTGCATGCTTCTCAGTTTATGGGTCTGTCTCTCGGTTAGGTTCCATGTTTCAGCTCCATAAGTGACTATCAGGAGGATGCATTGGTTGTATATCCTTCTCTTTAGGACTAATGGGATTTTCTAGTTCTTGAAGGTTGAGCTTGCTCTACTGAAGGTTTGCCACCTTAGAGTAATTTTTCTTCTTTTTAGGATTTCACGGAGATTCGTTGTCCCAGGTAGATGTAGTGATCTACTTTCTCCAGCTTTGCTTTTTCGATTTTGATCGTGTGTATTTGTCCTAAAGATGTTTGTCGTGCATGAGATTCGTTTTGCTGGAGTTCATGTGAAAGCTAACTTTCTTGCTTTCTTCATTTAGTTCGTCTAGCATTATTTGGAAATCATGAAGGACCCCAGCAAAAAGGACAATGTCATGAGCAAATCTGGGCCTACATACGTATCTGCTGTCTATTTTGATTCCTTTGTGCTGCTAATCTTAATTTCAGATGATCATCTCAAGGTATGCTGAGAAAAGTTTGGGTGAGTAGATATTACCTTCTCTCACTCTTTTTTATTGTTGAAAGGGCTCAGAGTATTTATGTAGCCTGATGAAGAACTGCTATGTCAGTAGATATGTCGTCGTACTTTGACATATACGGGGTCTACACCTTATTGTACGATTGCATTAATGACTTTAGGGATTTTCACTGAGTCTGAAGCCTTTTTGAAGTCAACAACGTAGGGAAAGTTGAAGTAAAATGGAGAAGACGGCATTTTTCGAAGTTCAAATTATTTCCACTCAGTATATCTAAACATTTTCTGATGGATCATCCCCTGATGAGAGTGTCAGTCGGAAAGAGCTTTTAAGGATTTATTTAAAAAAACAAATTTAAAACATTGTCCCCCCCCCCTTCAATGTCTTACCATGCATTGCTAATTACTGGAATTTCAAAATTTTGAATCACTAAAAGACTTTTCATTAATTCTCTAGTTTCTGTTCATCTAATTCTCGTTTGTAACATCCAATGAGCGCAGGTGTGAAACTTTGAGATTTACAATCGGGACCACCTTCCCTACGTTGTACAATAAAAGACTTCTACTGTCCATCACTTTCTACGGTCACTAAAATATATTTACATTTTTGTGCATCCGTAGCACACATGATACAACATTCTAAACATCACTGGATTGCATTACACCGGTCGTGTACGTTGATCACAATGTAGAGCCGAGTGAACAATTGCTTCCAGCTGGACTTTACCCCCAGAGTTGAATTAAATAACAATGACTGGAACAGACAACCAATCAGCTAATGGTGAGAGAAATATCTTTTGACCGATAAAGGGTTAACGGAAACTTATCTTACTCTGTTGTTATTAGAAAATAGTAGAATGGAATTACCTGTATGACTTGCAAGTTGTTGTTGATCCAAGAAGAGCAGAATGCCCACCGCTGTAAAATGAAAAATACAGAATATTAGAAAGGAACGGGTATCAGGACAACTACCCCCGGAACAATTGTTCTCATAATATAACTGTTCCTGGATAACTGCCCCTTTCCTGGTAAACTGCTAATGACAATTGCCTCCGGGAAAATTGCCTCCGGGAAAATTGCCCCATGGGTGTAATCATTTATGTGGTTAACTATTTAATTTCAACGACCTTCAACTTTTGCGGTACTGTTGCTTTGCTATTTTTTAGGGGTAATTATTTGGTAGTTTATAATATAAATACAGATTTCTCCCGCTATCCGAGGTAAGAGCAATCCTCTGAAACCTTTCGTACTTCGAAATGCACAGAATGATACACAGAATGAGTTGAGGTAAAGCACATATACTCACAGACACAGTTCAAAGCTATGACAAAGGCGAGTTGGCGTAAAGCGAACTTTCATATAGCAAGAGGTACGGGTGCATCTATAATTCTTGTCTAAGGAGGGGCTCCCAATTATCACCGTCACCAATGCTCGGTCGGCCAACCGGTTCGACCGAAGAAAGTATGTGTACCGCTTTCCTCAGTCATCTTATTCGCCGATTGCCCTTCTTGTCAACAATTTGCGCCTCATTCGAATGCAAGGGATGAAACTCAGACGTACCTCGATAACACGACCCGAATATACCCCCCCCCTAAAAAACAAACAAACCCGACGAATCTGGAGGGTATCCGGTGGAAACGTTTTTAAAAAATGAACACATAGACGAGGGAAATAGTTCGACCATATCATACATAATGATGTACTTCTATTCTTCCATTCATTACAATAATCACAAATATAGTGACAGCATTCGCTAAAAGCATATATACGTGGGTAAATCAATCTATACGTAGCCTAATGATAAGAAAAAGCATTTATTTTAAACGACACATATCTATTTTTCAGCATAATCTTCCGGTCAATGCACTTAACCAAATGCTTCCCTGTAGATAACATAGATTGAACAATATGTAGTGAAATATTCGGATGAAAAATTAGCTAATAACTAGTCAGGCTATGGACTAATTGATGCACATCCGCACGAGTTATTCAGATATCGACATCTCCATAATATATTTTTAGTGCGTGGTGTGAACAAATATATCGAATAATGAATCAAAAAATATATTTTGACAGGTTTAATGATAACATCTAGATTCTACAGATTCGTTTTTTGTTTCTTTTTTAATTTTTTTTATTCGATTTTCGATGTTTTCCAGTGAAAAATGCCAGACTTTATTCAAAGATTTTATTCTGAACATATTTATTCTTCCATGGAATTATTTCACATGATTTTAAAGTTTGATTGTCCAATTATTGATTATGATGGTGACTGAATAATCTTAGTTGTCAATGTAAGACCTATTTTTTAACAGACATTTGTATGATCATACATGTAAGTGCTATACGTTCCGACGTATATATGTGGTTACAACTATTTCCCCCACCCACACGCGTCACAAAATCCCCTCACACCGAAAAACAAGAGGAACCAACTCTAACCAACCCCTTACATATGTACCTAACCCCATCCAACATAGACTGCATAATGATAGATATACGAACCTTCATTCAAAACATACTGTGGCCACCCACCAAAGACCCCACACACAGTCCCCCACTCACTTACAACATGCATAACTCCAGCACTGAGAGGCTTTCACTTCATTTTTCTCATCTTGCTGAAGATATTGGGGTCTTTCCTCCGGAACGTTCATGAATAAATACGTATTCACTCAGTCAGTGTTTTCTTCATTGTCTATAAAAACTTTCGGTAGCGTGACTCCGGATCGAAAGCATTCGTTCCTTTGGCAGTGTGAGCTAGGTGACTGAGTCCTAACACCTACTGGATGACATTAGTAGTATAAAAAAAGATATGTGGAAATTTTGGAATTTTTATCAAAGGTTTATACAAGTTATGAACTATATACGGAATTCATTTTTCCTGATGTGTTTTGGGGTTGTTTTTTTTTTCAAATTTTGTTTTATTTGGTCTTCTTGGGCAAGGCCACGTATTTCCCCAGTAGTTCATAATCTGGTGTACAAAAAAGAGTGCCAAACAAAATTTGTTCCGTTTTATGCAACGTATTTCAAAATTAACTGTCAAAAAGCGACGGCAGTTAGCGAATTAAAATTATCTTATTAGTAAAATCTTACAATGTTTTTTAGTTTTAGCCTCTGATATATTCTAACATTTTATTTAAACTCCTTAATATTAGCTTCGTCAACTTTGACTCTCATCTTTTAGCCTTAAGATTAAAAGGTGAGGGAAAAAATTTGAAATCTTGATGGGTTGTGAACCTCGAAAAGTGTCAAGAACCTCTGCCTCATCTTTTCCGAGAAATCCTAATATTTCTGCTTTCATTGAAAAAATTCAGTCATTATGCAAATTCCTCCTGATTATATATATATATATATATATATATATATATATATATATATATATATATATATAGATAGATATATTTATATGTATATATAAATATATATATATGTATATATAAATATATATATATGTATATATAAATATATATATATGTATATATAAATATATATATATATATATATAAATATATATATATATAAATATATATATATATATATAAATATATATATATATATAAATATATATATAAATATATATATATATATATATATATATATATATAAATATATATATAAATATATATATATATATATATATATATATATATATATAAATATATATATAAATATATATATATATATATATATAAATATATATATATATATATATATATATATATAAATATATAAATATATATATATATATATATATATAAATATATAAATATATATATATATATATATATATATATATATATATATATATATATATATATATATATATATATATATGCCTGGTCCATGTCTGTATAGACAAAACAACGTACTCTCTGCTAGACACTCATGTACGTTATTTGAATACTTGCGCTTCCCCCTTACATCTTCCGGTCCGACTTGGCAACAGCGTAATTTTAAAAATTTGCTGAACTCAACAGTCAGCACTTGCCAAATGCACTTCCCACTTCTTTCCATCGATTGCTTTCTTTCATTTTCAAGAAAAAAGACACATACGAAAGATATATTTGCCCCCTTCCTCTTCACGGGGTCAAATTCGACAAAGGTCTGCGTCATCATCATTATCATCAGCAGCAGCAGCGGCAGTAGCAGCAGCATGTGTGTGTACGTCGTTGAATATAGACCTCCTCCGAAATTCACCAGACATCTCGATCATGGGCGTTGAGTAGCAAATCATCATCATCATCATCGTCATCATCATCCTATTGTCATTTGAGTTTTTTCCAATGGATTGTGTTATATCTCTGAATGCTGTTTTGTCTCTAATATGCTGTGGTGTTTTGTGATCTTTCCAGGTGATGTTGAGCAGGACTCTTTTGGTTAGGTTTCATGTCTCGTTTCCATTGGTGAATATCGGGAGGATTCATCACTTGTATACTCTTCTTCCTCATGACTAATTGAATTTTCTTGTTTTTGAAAGGTTGAGCTACCTCTACCGAAAGCTTGCCAATCTAGAGTTATTCATTACCTGATTTCTTCTTTGAAGGACACCATGGAAATTTGTTATCTTAGGTAGACATAGTGACCTACTTCCTTCAGAACAGAATTGTATAATCGCCCAGTCCCCACAGACTATGTCACGGAAGTGTCAGAACGATCCACGGCCGTTTCCTATCTGTGAAATGGGTGGGGGGCAGTCCTAAGGCAATGGCCCCCCTACTCCTGAGACAGTTCTGTTCCTTTTATGAAGCATCTACAGTACTATTCTGTTAGATAGTAATTACAACCATTACGCTTTTAAGACTGAGGGTGTCACGTCCACGTGCCCATTGTCCCTATGGCTCGGTGTCGTTTTCTCACGCACACAGCTGCTACTTAACCGACAAGCTGCTACGGCCCTACGCTCACACTGCAACTTATGCTTACAATGTACCCGAACAAATCTGATGTTGCTCAAGTAACATTTTAGCATTATCTCATCACAATATGGAATTCTATTTTACTACATCAGAATACAAACGCGTGTCAGTAGTATCAATGAAATTCTATTTTACTACGACGTTAGCATTAAAGGAAGGTTCTTTCAGAGGGAGGGCATTTAAAGGTGGGAGCTTTGAAACGGATGGACTTCTAACGGAAGGGGCTTTTGAAGACACAAAAGATCGAACTAACGGATCTATGATCTGACTTTCTGACTTGTTTTCTAAAGGAATAGATAGGAGAGTTGCCTAATTGTACTATTAGTCAAGTGTGGAGTAAATTTCAAAGACACTTCAAAGATTTCTCCAACATTGTGCATAAGTGGATACTATGAACTTTTGCATCTACCTATTTTTTTAATCGAAACAATTTCTCAAGATGATATAAAACTATATTCTGAATAATTGTGTTTCTCCCCCATTGTTTTGACGTAACAATGTGTTTTACAATTTGTGTAAAACGTGATTTTTATCGTCAAGATCTATGTGTTTTTATGAAAAAAAGAGATTATAGATGTAATGGAAATTCGTTTTTCTTTTATTTAGACAAAAATTTGGGATTTTTTTCTTTCAAGCTAAAACAAGGGAAAAAAATCAAGAAATAAAAAAATTCTGTTTTTAAACGGATTACATAAAATGATTTCCTCGCTCAACTTACTTCTTTCGTTTCTCACGGGATTTGGTAAATGTGGCATTTTCTGGTGATCTTTCACAGTCTGAAAAGAAAAATGAAGCGAAATATTAAATTATTCCACACGATTTTTTATTTACATCAGGGAGAAATTCGACTTTTATACGAGTATATAGGATACATCATAGAGAATAATGCTGGGAATGAAATATCTACTAATGTAATTGCTTTTTTGCAGATTCAATGTAAATGAAGATATGATGTGTTATTATTGGAGGTTTTGGGGCTCTTGAGAGCAATGGTGTCCCAGGGATTTAAATCAATTTTCTGGGACGATTTCAAATTAAGACATAACTCGCCGCTACCGTCAATAATTGAACAACTGTAGCGTCAAAATTTGGAGTCACGTAAAAGGATTCCATCGAAGATTAATTAGGGTCAGAATAAATTCTGTATATGACATCGGTGATGTTTTTCACTGGGAAACATCTAGAAATATCTAGATTCTGGAGAATCAACATGTGATTAATGAACTAAATCCGCCAAAATAAGGCACAAAACGATCATCCCCACCAAAAGACAAAATCATAACAAAAAAATTTTAGAAGGTGTCCAATGGATAATTCATGCCAATTTCCAAGTCTATAGACCAAATGTCATGGCCAGGAGCGCTGTAACACACAACCACACACAAATACGGAAAAAAAAGGAAAAGACACCCTTCGCCATCATAGATGGCTACGGTTATTCAATGCTGCTCAAGCTGCTGATAACGCAAATGGAGCGATCAGTAATACAGTGCGAACTGTTCTGCGTTGGTTCAGTCTGGAAGACCACTCGACTGATATAGGGATGAGGTTGTTAAAATGACCCTTTGAAATATTCAAGGTATCGAACTTGAATAAAAGGCTGTCAATCATTCGGTGAATTTTGTGAAACCATCGGATGGGGTGCACATACAGATTATCAAGTCGTATCAGAATAAGTCCAGAAGTAAGGAGAGTACGACAATGCCTGTTCTGAAGGTGCATATTTTGAAGGACCCACACTTTATGGAGAGTGGAGCAACTTGTCACAAATGCCATGGAAAAAAATTTCCCGTCAACCGTACGAAACTACGAATTATTTCGGTTATTTCCTCTAGCGTTACCGATATAGATGTTTTATATCTAAACTTACATTAATGATTTTCGATTAAAAATCAATGAAAAACTATCCTCTATCAGATTTCTCAAAAACTGTTGTTGGAAACAACTTCAAACTCAACACTGCAATTCTGTGTGTGCTTACAAATATATGTGACAAAAAATGTCAACTTCATATAATGGCCAGTTGCCGAGTAGCACGCAAAGGTTTCTCGAATTGTCGATTAAAGTGAGACTATAAGAGGGGTAGCCACAGGAATTCATGTGGCAAAATGGATTTGGTGACAATACTTTAAAATGGTTATGTATTCACGCGAATGAACATCTTATTCAATTTTATAAATAAAATAACGCATTACAAATTCCCTGCATCAACATGAGTGAATAATATCTTTAACCTTATTAATAAGACATCGAAGTATAAATATGGCCAGAATGAATTTCATTTTCCCGTTCAAAAACATCTAAAATCTGTAAAATTCTTGAGAATCTAGATATTATTAGTAAACCCGTCAAAATACCCCAAACCCAAAAAGTTAAAAAAAAAAGCGTTTTTAACTAAGAATAAGAAAAATGAATTTTTTTTAGAAAGGGGTCTACTGCAGCACTGATCTATAGACCAAACAGTGTGGCCAGGAGTGCTATAACACACAAACACATGCAAGTATGACGAAGAATAGAACCTCTGCCATCTTCAATGGCTGCGGTTGTTCAATAATAATAATGATAATAATAATAATAATAATAATAATAATAATAATAATAATAATAATAATAACAACAATAATAATAATGATGATGATGACGAAGACGACGACAACAACAACAATGATAATAATAGTAATGGCTTACAATGACTGAAGGAATTGAACTCCCGGACAACAGCAGGATTAGGGCATTGACCATACAAGACCGATACAAATACCGAGGCGTCCTTGAATGTGACACGATAAAACGGGAGGAGATGAAGGAAAAAATAAAAAGAGAATATCTTAGAGGGATAAGGAAAATATTAGAGACCAAATTAAACAGCAGAAATCTAATAAAAGGAATGAACACCTGGGCTGTGACAGTAGTTAGATATACAGGACCATTCCTAGGATGGACAAAGGAAGAACTCCAATCAATGGACAGGCGAACTAGGAAACTTATGACAATGCATAAAGCATTACACCCTAGAGATGATACAGATAGACTATACGTTAAGAGAAAAGAAGGTGGCAGGGTCTCATCAGCATAGAAGACTGTGTCCAGAGAGCTAAAGTAGTCCTAGAAAGGTATGTGCAAACGAATAGTGAAGAAATCATAAAGAGTGCGAGAGATAGTGCAACAAACAACAAAGTAGAAAACAATGGAACAGTACAGCGAACAAGAAAAGAAAGATGGGAAGAGAAAAAATTATATGGCGAGTTTAAAAGGCAGATACAAGATGTAGCGGACGAGAAATCATGGACGTGGTTACGAAAAGGAAACCTTAAGAGAGAAACGGAATCGCTCATCATGGCAGCCCAAAACAAAAGCATAAGGACAAACTACATAAAATCAAAAATCGACAGAACACAGACAAACAGCAAATGCCGCATGCGCAGTGAAAGAGATGAGACAGTAAACCACATAACTAGTGAATGTAGTCAACTTGCCCAGAAGGAGTATAAGCATAGACACGATAGAGTAGCAACGATAATACACTGGGAACTAAGCAAACAAATGGGATTCAGCCATGTGGAAAAGTGGTATCAGCACAAGCCAGAGGCAATTTTGGAGAATGACAACCACAAACTACTCTGGGACTTTGAAATCCAAACTGACCACCTCATCCAGGCAAGAAGACCGGACTTAGTAATAGTAGACAAAAAAAGGAAGGCCTGCCAAATAGTAGACGTTGCTGTACCTGCAGACCATAGAGTAAAAAAGAAGGAGAGTGAAAAACGGGAAAAATGCCAGGACCTAGCAAGAGAGCTAAAGAAGATGTGGAACATGAAAACCAGGGTAGTACCGGTCATAGTGGGCGCACTAGGAACGGTCCCTAAAACGCTGAGGGTGAGACTGGAGGAGATCAGGATTAGGGGAAGGATTGAGACCGTACAGACCACAGCACTACTGGGAACTGCACGGATACTGAGGAAGGTGCTAGAGATATAAGTACTGCAACGAATTGTAGCTCTGTCATGATATGCGAAAGAGAGGAGACGTTAGCTGAAGACCTGAGGAGACTTATCGTCACTCAGCCTTCATCGATAACCACTGGGCAACTGGTGTGAAACTGTAAATCGCAGAATTACTGCGACCTATGAGTACTAGGAGAGGAGGGCTGGAGACTTGAGGAGACTTGCTGTCACTCAAACTCCAGCGGTTACCTCCAGGCAACTGGTGTGAGATTTCTAATGATGATAATAATAATAATAATAATAATAATAATAATAATAATAATAATAATAATAATAATAAAGATGCTGATGATGATAGATATAAATCAACCAGACGACAACTTTAAAATTGATAGGAGACATTGTGTCATTTGATTCCTAATGTGGATCCCCAGAGATCATATGCGAAACTGTGGCCGACAAAATTTTAAATGGTGTGATGAGTTGGACAAGTTTAGAAAGTATTGGCTCCGCGATCCTAGTGTCAGAGAAGTCTGGTGAATCCTGTGGGAGGTTTAATGTCCAACGATGGAATCTCAAAGGCTACTGCTGTTGCTGATGAAATTCCTCGAACATTTTCCCGGGAAAACCCCACGAATACAAAAATAATATGATGAAATAAAAGAGATGAAACCCTTCCGAATTATGATTCTGAGGTATATGTAAGCAAAACTGCTGCTATGAGTCATGGCTGATGTTGATGTATGATGAAACCGTGTGATAATGTCGACGACGATAATAATAATAACTGACCACCTCATCTAGGCAAGAAGGCCGGACTTAGTAATAGTAGACAAAAAAAGGAAGGCCTGCCAAATAGTAGACGTTGCTGTACCTGCAGACCATAGAGTAAAAAAGAAGGAGGGTGAAAAAAGGGAAAAATACCAGGACCTAGCAAGGGAGTTAAAGAAAATGTGGAACATGAAAACCAGGGTAGTACCGGTCATAGTGGGAGCACTAGGAACTGTCCCCAAAACGCCGAGGGAGAGACTGGAGGAGATCGGGATTAGGGGGAGGATAGAGACCGTACAGACCACAGCACTGCTCGGAACTGCACGGATACTGAGGAAGGTGCTAGAGATATAAGGACTGCAACGAATCGTAGCTCTGTCATGATATGCGAAAGAGAGAGGAGACGTTAGCTGAAGACCTGAGGAGACTTATTGTCACTCAGCCTTCAGCGATAACCACTGGGCAACCGGTGTGAAACTGTAAATCGTAGAATTACTGCGACCTATGAGTACTAGGAGAGGAGGGCTGGAGACTTGAGGAGACTTGCTGTCACTCAAACTCCAGCGGTTACCACCAGGCAACTGGTGTGAGATTCCAAATAATAATAATAATAATAATAATAATAATAATAATAATAATAATAATAATAATAATAATAATAATAATAAGAATACCACAGCACTGATAGGAACTCTGCAGATACTGAGGAAAGTGCTAGAAATATAAAGACTGCAACACTAATTGTTAACAGTGACCTAACAAAAGATGGGAAATGAAAGCGGGAATGTAAACCACAGCACTGACATGATAGGCAAAGGAGAGAAGAAATGTTTGCTGAAGACCTGAGGAGACTTATTGTCACTCAGCCTTCAGCGATAACCACTGGGCAACCGGTGTGAAACTGTAAACCGCAGTATTACTGTGGCCTATGAGAACTAGGAGAGAAGGGCTGGAGACTTGAGGAGACTTGCTGTCACTCAAACTCCAGCGGTTACCACCAGGCAACTGGTGTGAGATTGTAAATAATAATAATAATAATAATAATAATAATAATAATAATAATAATAATAATAATAATAATGATGATGATGATGAAAATAAAAAGAGAGGGAAAAGAGCAAAAAACAGACCCCACAAATGGTAGGATAAGTACGACCCACAGCGCTACAATGAAATATGAGGGAGATGTAAGAAGAGGGCTGAAGACCTGGGGAGACATACTGTCACTCAGCCCTTAGCGATAACCACCGGGCAACTGGTGTGAAACTGTAAACCACAGTACTGCTGTGGACTATAAGAGTGTGGAGAGGAGGGCTGGACACTTGAGGAGACTTGCTGTCACTCAACCTCCTACTGTCGTGAAATTGCTGTTGAGGAGACTTGCTGTCACTCTAACTCCAGCGGTTACCACCGGGCAACTGGTGTGAGATTCCAAATAATAATAATAATAATAATAATAATAATAATAATAATAATAATAATAATAATAATAATAATAATTCTCTAGTAAGTACACCATCCGTTGTAGTTGTAGCAAGAAAGAAAAGGAAGAAGAAGAAGATAAGGACGATTCATCCGAATGTCTGGGCCAAGTTTCATATCAGTCTCACAAGATACGGCTATGGAAATTGATATTTAGCATTACCAGGCGTGGTAGGACAAGGAGAGAGATGGGTAGGAAGAGGAAGATGAGGATGGTTCACCCGAAGGTCGGGATCAAGGTACTTATCAATCTTATTGGGAAAATTAATATTTAATATTACTAGTTATGAGTGGTAGGAGGAGGATGAAGATAAGCTAGGTCCACATCCTCGAATGAACCAAGTTCCATTTCAATCCAACGTGATACGACTGAAAAAAAAGAAGATATTTAGCATCACTAGCTTTGGTAGAAGATGCTTGAGGAGGAAGAGGACGACGGAGATGGTTCATCCAGAGGTCTAGACGAAGTTTCATATCAATCCCACCTGATACGACCGAAGAAATTGATTTTTAACGAAGGGACGGACAGACCAATCGAAACTAGCCTTCGAGAGATGCGTTGAACACACCTAGAAAAAAATAATAATAAAAAACAGTTCACTTACTTTATTCAGATTGGAATCAGCGGAGTTTCCTTCTTTGAGCCGGGGTGGTAAAATAATCGCTAGTGTAGTCGTACATACAACAAAAACAGTTATGAGAATAAAGGTACATATGATACATGCTTTGTAGAAACGAGTTTTACCATCGGAGCCACGTTTGTTATCATCAGTATCAGCTAACGAACTGTCGTTTAGCGAATTCAATCTGTTGTTTTCAAGGGGTGTAAATTCCTCGATTTGTTTACTAATCGGGTTTTGATCGAAATATACCACGTGAGTTTCTTCAACGCTGGTGTTGACCATGATTTCATTTACAGTAAAATAAGGCAAATTATACTAAAAATCCGTCAGTCAGCACCTGTCCTGAAAACAATAACCACTTATTACACTCCACTCCTATAGTATTTCGACAGGATTCCTTAAGTGCTGCTTTTTATCCGTCAAATGTTTTTTTTCTTCTTTTCTTTCAAATTAAATAACTTGCTGGTTATCAAATTGAGATCAAATCTTGTAGCGAAATATTTACTACTGGGAATTAGCTCTAGGCAGAGATGTCCTTCCTTGTACGCTGAGCCAGTCCGAGTGTTCACTGATGTACATGTGCTGGTGTTTTTAAGCTAACGTGCGACCAATGACAAACTTTTTATATTTAGATTTCCAAGAAAAACCCTGTATACTGCAATATATTCGCATAGGTTTCACATGTTTTTCTATAAGAAAACGGGGATGCACCGAGGAAAAAATATCTTTGTGCTTGAAGCTAAGAAAAAAGAAAAGAAAAAGATACTACTTGATTTTCAACAAATTATGATCGCTATCGCCCTAACAGTTATAGATAACATTAAGATAGATTAATTGAAATCAGACAGCGTTTTATCTAATTCGTTTTTAAAAGTGATTTAATACCACTTTTTACTCAGAAGGAAAGAGAGGTAATGTTAAAGAAGAAGGGTATTGATGTTAAAACAGGAATTTCGACTAATGTGAAAAAAGGATCGGCTAACGCAAAGAGTGGTTATTAAAAAAAGGGTAATGGGTAGGAAGAGTTGCGAACAGTCGTCAATGCTAGAAAACGGTAGGGGTAATCTTCTCTCAAAAGGAGGTAACTGATGTAGAAAATCATTCTTTCAACGTCCGTCGTTGGACATAGACCTTCCCCAGGATTCACCTCACTTCTCTATCATGGGCGTCGCGGAGCCAGTACTTTCTGAATTTATCTAGCTCGTCTCTCCATCTAATAATCTGTCAGCCTCGGTTGCGCACGTGATCTCAGGGGGTCCATGTCGTGAGTCGCGACGTCCACTGGTTGTCCGCCATTTTTGCAGCATGGCCAGTCCACTGCCATTTGAGATTTTTAATGGATTCTATGATGTCCCCTGACTCCAGTCTTTTTCCCGGGTGTACTGTGCTGTCTCGTGGTCTCTCTATGTGGGGCCGCATGGTTCTCAATTTGCGGATCTGTCTCTCGTCTATTTAACTGAAAAGACAATGGCTGAATTTGGAAACAGAATTCGTCGAATGCTGAATATTCTTCCTGGAAATTATCTCCTTTTACCATAAATGGAAAGAATTCTCAGAAAAGGCCTGAAGTTCTAAATGAACAAAATCCCAATTTATTCGCGGACATTTCAGATCATGATAAACAGACGACTTATCTACCCTTCGTTAATTCTTCTTTTGGGGAGCTGCCCGGCTGTTGCTGCTGCTGCTGCTGGTGCTGGTAGAAATCCGGTATAAAATCGAAGAGACGCGAAAATTAACTCCCTTTGTTCCGGCACTCCTTGGGGGGTAAAGTCCGCTCCCTCTCCTTGATTCTTCCACCTATTCAAGGACATCTGTCTTCGAAAAGCATTCTTCTAATAAGCCCAGTCCTCCCCCAAAACTCACGCAGCTTTGTGGCTATATAAATCTTCACTTATTATTTTCTTTCGGACCAATTCCTTTAAATTATATTTACCTTTGTTATTGGTGTGAGGGCCATGGCTTTTACCTCGTTAACTTTATTTCAGGAGAACTATGGATGGCTTCTTTGCTTTAATAAAATAACAAGCAAATTCTTGGAGCATATACTGTCACGGTATATATTTTAAGACATTGTAGGAGTGCCAAGTATTTGGTAAACCTACAAGGGGAAGCCAAAAGATAGTAGGACAGTCCAGCAAAATCCCGTTGACAAACAACAGGTGAATATAACGACGCAACTGCTCAATTACAAGCTAAGTAACTTGATAACAGACTTTAATTTACACCTTGAAAAGACTTTACATTCACTACACATTACATAAAATCATTTTTCTTATCAGTTAATGATTCATGTACATAAATTGATAGTATAGCATTTTTACATGAAAAAACTGTCGTTTATTCCAATGTGATTTGTCTTTCTCTAACTTAAAGGGAAATTAGGATCAGGACGCACGTTGTATATCAATGATCAGCTAGGTAATCTGGTTGGCCGTTGTTAGTGGGTCGATTCTCGTCGGATTGAGTATAAGAGCTTAACGATTCATTGTGTAGTGGCTGTTGATTATTTCAAATAAGAGTGTCTACACAATATAACATAATTCATAATGATTCTGTCGGATCATACACCCATTTTTTAAATAACATAATTGTCGCATTGAAAGAGACAAATAGAGCAGATATTGACCGTGAATAAACAAGACGAGAAATAAGGGTTGAGACATTTATTTGGGCCTTTACAGTACCAGCGACTGTTTAGCTAAATGGTAAGGGCAACGCTACGTTGAAGCAGCTCCCCTGTCGGTCGCAGGTTCCATTCTTGCAGCAGCCCATTTTCTTTAATTGTTTATTCCATTTGTGTAGTCTAGGTCAAGTGGTACATTAACCGTGTAATGGGGGTGATCATCTTGAATAAGAAATTCTATGTAATATAACGCCAATTATGATCATTCTGTAGGATGATGTATTCTGTAAGCTTATGCAATGCTCTTCTATAAGAATTGAGCACTCTGGTGGATGAGGGATTTCTGTGTAATTTAAATATATCGCTTAAATTCAGCCTTATTGCCTGTCCGGTTCCGTAGTCAAGAGGTAGGATATCGGCCAAAGGATTTGAAGTGAAGGTTTCAATTCTGCCTCGCAGATCTGGATGGGATAATGGAAAGTCTATAGCCACACTGAAGAGATGTAATATATCGAAATACATCGAGCTGTCCGTGGATGACACAATATATATATATATATATATATAGAGAGAGAGAGAGAGAGAGAGATACTGTAGAGAGTGAGACAGACATCGGGAGTAAAGTGTTTTGAAGTTAGGTTTATTTATCCGTAAATGTTTTTTTTTGTTAATGGTCTAGACATGTTTCGGGATTTATCCCCATCTTCAGTAGTGTGTGCTGTGTGAGTATGTGCTTTTGGTGGTTAAAGGTTTGACGTGGAACCTGAGTCCACCATCAAGAGCTTTGCTTTGCGAGTAAAAAATTGTATCCAGGCTGCTAGGGGCATCCTGTTGTGTGAGAGAAAGTCCAGTCAGTGATGAAGTCTATGGTTTAGTAGCAGCAGTTGGTCTTGGAGAGGACAAAATGTGTCAGGGTAGGAGGGAAGTGATGTGGAGTTAGATTATGCGGGTATGTTAGGGATAGTGTAAAGGGAGGGGTTTCAACCTTACAAGTCATTAAAGATATGTTGGGTATGATTTGAACAAGTCATATGACTGGCTGAAGTGGATTTGGGTCTGAGTGACTTTAAAGTTCCCAGTATTGAATGTATCTGAGGGGGGGGGTAGATGTGGGTGTGAGGTTATTGTTAGTACGAAGTTTATGAATTAGAGATCTGTGTGATTAGGGTTATTAAGTTTGGTGTTAAGTCCATTAGGAGACAGAGTTCTGAGTTTGTTGATCCACGTATCCTCCCGTCCTTCTAAAACTTTAGTTATGTCCATGGGAGTATTTTTTTCTATTTTTTCAATGATAGTGGCAAAATTGTGGCCGGGTGTGCGAAAGTGCAGTTCTACAGGGAGTGGGCTGCGATTGTTTTGTGATTTAATTCTGTGTCTGTAATGGTTGAGTCTAATGTTAAATTGCCACTCGGACTTGCCTATGTATTGTAACTTGCATCTATTGTACTCTAGAAGGTATATAATGTTTTTACTACGACAGTTAGTGCTATGGTATATGTAGTAATTCTCTTTGGTGAAAGCGCTTGTGAAAGTGTTGGTGTATTTAAGGTGGTTGCAGTATGAACTATTTCTTATATCGCATGGTTTACAGAATTTATTGTTTCTAGGGATATTTTTGTGTGAGACTTAATTATCTAATGATATTGTTGCTGCTAATCATGTCTCTGGTGTTTTGGGGCCTGCGGTAAGCGATGACACATGGGTCTGTTAATGTTTCTCTTAGATTTGTTTTAAGGGTGAGAATGTTTCATCTCCTATTGATAATGTGTGCTAAGGGTGGGGGTGTGTTGTTGAAGGTGGTTATACGTGGTATGCAGCAAGGTTTATTATTGTAAGAGAGCTTAAGGGTTTCATCCCAGGGTATTCTAGTTGCTTTTTTTTATTTGGTTTTTTATATCATCTAGTGAATATCCTCGCTGAGTGAAATATTGTACTGGGTTATGGTTATGTTTGTTGAGTTCACTATCTGTAGAGCAAATCCTTCTAATTCTAAGGGCTTATGAAAATGGTAGGCTTCTTTTTAGGTGATGGGCTGACTTTGATTGGAGGTAAGTGTGGGTACTGTGTAGAGGGTAGTTTGGAGGTTTCTGTTACTGTCTAGGTGTCTAGGAAGGCTATGGAGTCAGTGGATGTCACGAAGTGAGACTTTGGTTTTATATGTATATATGTATATATATATATGTGACACTAGGGGGCCAGGAGTCCCCCGTGTCCTGAAAATTACGAAAATTACTATGGCTGTTACTAAAAATTACTATGGTTATCACCAGTAATTACTATTGTTATTACAAAAGAGAGTTATCTGTGTTAAAAGGGATAATGTGTTTTTCGAGATAATATAGGAAGTTGGGGCACCTGCGATTTCTCAATCTAGTGTCATCTGTCAGATCCTGGGTTGCAAAAACAAATGCTTTTGGAAAAAGGTTTTGTTCCCGATTCGATGACCATGTCATGGGAAGTTGAGTTATCTGTACTTTTTCAATCTAGTGTCATCTGTCAAATACTGGGTTTGAAAACAAAGCCAGATATAAGGGTCAGTGTTTGGGGTCTAGAGAGAGAGAGAGAGAGAGAGAGAGTAAAAGCTTATGAAAGAAAAGTTATTTGCAGAGTCTTTGGGAGAGGGGGGGACTAATTTATGATATTGAACAGACCTGCGTCGCGAGATGAATGAGGGTCAATGTTTTGGGTTTTTCCGGAAAGGTCGAGATGGCAGGAGAGGGATAGATAAGGGAAGTCGGTTACAAGAGATACAGTGTCGATACCAAGTGCTTAAATAAGGGAATTTTCGTAACAAGCAGCAGAGTAAAATTTGGGTTTGGAGAAGAGACTCGTGCCAGCTCTCTCCCTCGTGTCAGCCGTCCGCCCTTAGTAACCGTCAACCGCTGCTACCATTCAGTAGACTACCGTTCGTGACATGAGAGACCAGTCGTCATTTTGACTTAGATAATAATCTGCCTCCTCTCTTTTCAACTGCGAATAGGCATTTCCCGTCTCCAGAGATATTGATAATCAATATTCTATATAAAACATATAAACGAAATTCCGTTTGTTTGCTTTCTTTTACTAGCCCAGAACCACGGCTGGGTTTAGTATAGTGTGGTAAGCCCACCACCAACAACGGGAAACCCAACAACTGGTGCCGTGACCAGGATACACGCCTGAAAGCACAACGGGAAGGCCTGGCCATAGGCGATCACAGCGCAACTGGAAAGAAAAAGACGAGGAGACTAGGGAAATCGACCCCGCCATCAGAAACTGCAGACCAAACGTAAGAAGAGAAAACCAAACCCGAGGAAAAGAATCCACCGCAGAAGAAACCCTCAGAGTGGAAGAGGAATCCGTCGACAGACGATCAAAAAGATTACCAGGCTGTTAGGGCATGATACCTATCGGTGACAGGGAAATATAATTCTCCTCACCGTAACTCCCTTTAGCGAAGATCCCCCCCCCCCCGGACGAACACAGGATCTTGTTGGTGAGATACATTTTGGCTATCAATTCCTTTTCTGTTTTTGCCTTGGGAACCTCGCTGATTGGTTAAGTGATTAGGATTGTGTTTTTGACAATTGTAGATCGATCGTTTTTTCCTTTTTACTCTAAAATTTTGAACCACATTTTTTTATCAATGGAGGGAGAACAACGAGTAGGTAGAGGGGCACTGGGGGTCAGAGAGGAAAGGAACCCCCAACCAGAAGAAGGCCCTGGGATCTTAGAAAACAGACAGCAAGGAGAACGATTTTTGGGGCCACAGTTAGCCCAAAATAGAGTTTTCGATAGCCTTATGAGTGGCGTAAGGCCACTTATTTACGAAGGAAAGAAAGAGGATTTTGACGAGTGGGCGTTCGATATTAGAAAGAGGTGCAGATTGCACAGACTAACAGACGAACAGAGTATAGATTATGCAGTAAATTGCGCGAAGGGAAAGGCAGCCAGGTATGCACTGAATATCAGGGATGATATCCCGGGGATAAATCTAGCGGAGTTCGAAGGAATGATGAAGGAAAGATTTGTGGGGGAAGAATCGATCTGCGATGCTAAAAGAGCGGTGAGAAGTGTAGGGAAGACAAAAGAAAAGGGGTGGAAGGATGTAGCGTATGAAATGTTAATCCAGGCAAGGATAATTTTTAAGGGGGAGGATGATTTAAGTTCACCAGTGATACAGAGTCAATTGTTGTCAGAGTTTTTAGAGAAATTGTCGGACTATATAGACGTGAAGAAAGAGGTGTTAAGAGTTAAATCTACAACCCTAGAGGAAGCGGTAAGGGCGGCGGTGGACCACGAGGAGTTAATAAAAGAGCTGGTAACAAAGAGGGGCTATAGGGGCCCGGAAGACTGGGAAAGAGAAATAAGGACGGACGGGAGAGTATTCTCAATGAACCATGGCGGGTATGTAAGCGTTCCTGGGTCGTATGGGTTAAAATGCTACATGTGTGGTGTAGGGGGTCACCGAGCGAAGACTTGCCCCCGAAGGGAGGGCCTGCCGGATGACTTCTACGTACCCTTTTGTCAGAGATGTAAGAAGAAGGGGCACCCCACTAAATGGTGCGGAAGACCACCATTGAGAAACCCACCACAGCAACGACCATGTCCCCAGCCTAGGCAGTTCGACCCCCGCCCTAGGCGATATGATCCCCCGCCGGGGCAGTTTGCCCCCCCCCACCTGGGCGGTTCGGTCCACAACAACACCAGGACCAGGGAAACGGGTCAGGGCCGCCCGCAGTGAATTAGGACGGGTGGCCCCATGGAAAAAACTGAGATGCTGGAATTGTTCCAAGGAAGGGCATTTGATGAGACATTGCCTAAAAAGAATTAAATGTTGGTACTGCTGTAGATGGGGGCATAAGAGGGCCGAGTGTCGTATAAGAAAAAGTGATGAGAGATTTCTAATCCCGGCGCCCGAAACGGGCCGGGGCCCCAGAGATACCAGGTACAGAGAAAAAAGATATGAGGGACCCACTAGTTACCAGGAAAATAGAGATAGGAGACAAGATAGAGGGGGAAACAAGGTTCGATCTCTAGCCATAATAAGAAAGAAAGAGGGCTATGTGAGGTCCATTTATACGAACAAAGAGAAAACCACCTGTAAGGTGAGAGTTGGGAGTATACTGGTAGAGACCCTTTTGGACACAGGAACCGTGGCATCGTTGATAGATGAGTCCACGTACAGACGAACGAAATGTGGGGGCAAATTGATGAGATCAGATATGAATTTGTCCCAAACAGACGGCCGAAAAATGAAGATAGACGGAATGGTCGATCTAAAAGTGAAAATAGGAGGAATAGATAGCCTCCATAGATTTTACGTAACTCCTGGATTGTGTAATGAGTTGATATTGGGAGAAGATTGGTTGAAACAGAACAAAGCGAAATTAGATTATGAATCCAACAGCATGACGGTCGGGGGAATGGAGGTTCAGTTGTTGAGAAAAACTATAGAGACAGTAGCGAGGGAAAAGGAAGGGCCAGAAGAAGAAAAGGAAATAGAGAAAGGAGAAGGAGAAGAAGTAGAGAACAAATTGGGAACCCTGTAATGGGAAGGGGAAGATGAAGTTCCCTTAGCACAAATCCAGAATCAGTTGAGGGAAGAAAGACAAGTAGAGAGGGTAAGAGAAATACCTTTTAAGGAAAGACTAAGGTCTGCAACTAACTAAGAGAGATTAAAATGCCTCACGAAATGACGGGAGGCACTCCCTCTAAAAAGTACAAGTGCGAAATACGGCCTAGCAGTAATTGGGCCTCTGTAGAAACTGTTAGTAAGAATAAAAGCACACGAAGTGTGTGTGGTGTAAGAGAGGGGCTGCCGTAGGCGGAACTGGCTATCGGTATGTCGTTTGGTCTGATCATAACACTAATTTGATTACATTTGTCCACAGTCGTATTTTGATAAAGAAGAGAAATCGCGTTAGCAAGGGGGTGTATGATAAAGACCCTCCTTTTTTTGGTATGATATATTAATATACCACCGCCATTGAAAGTTATTAAACTGCCCTTGGGTTGCTCGGCTTATGAACCGTCAATCGCACTCCCTCCATATTACCAAGCTGAAGAAAAGTTTGAGGAACAAGACAAATTATTACAAATGATGACTAGTGATATTGGTAATTGGACGGAGCTGTGGAGCCCATTAATCCATAGATTTAAAAATGAAACCTTAAATAAGTTACCTCAGGTATTAAAGCCTGTAGAGAAGATCGATCTGCAGTCGTTAACGAGACAACTGGAGTTGTAGAAAAGGTGACAGACCCCTTGGATGATATTGAAAATATCATTGCGCTTTATTCACTTATCGCTGCACTGTTTGTGGCAGGAATAGTCTGGGTAGACGCAAGAAAACCTATATCAAAGCGAGAGTTTCTGGCAAATCGGAATTGGAGACGCCATTTTGGTATCATTAAAACAGGTATGACAGATCTGTGTGACACTGAACTAGAACTACCAACTGTTAAGCAACACGACATTGAAAAGCAAGACGTTGCTCGGAAACCGATGTTTTCTGCATATGAGAAGTGAGGAAAACGTGAAAAAAAAAAAAAAGAAAATAAAAGATAAAAAAAAAAATAAAAAAATAAAAATGAGAGCAAATTATTAATTGGCAAGAGACGTTGCGAGTCTCAGTAATGAACTAAAACATATATAAAAAAAAAAAGGAAAAGAAAGAAAACAATACTGCTCATTTTCAATGACAATGAAGGACACATTATTTTTTTAAAAGTATATATGAACGATTTTTCAAGCAACTCAAGTAACAAGTAGCTACCGAATTAAAGTGTTGAATGCTCGTAGCTTGCATGCAAGGAAAAATAAAAAGAAAAAAAGAAAAGAAAAGACAATCCAAGAAAGTAATCTGACCCGTCGGATATAATCTTTTATTGATAGGACAGAGATCTGTCTATTTTGTTGTATTCAAAATGTTTTGTTTTTTTTGTATTCTCTCTGGAGTCGGACACTTTGCATGTAACTGATTTTCTTAATAAAACACAAGAGAGGTGGCCGATATTTTTGATGACTTTTACCCCGGTAAAAGTCAGGTAACAAAGGGGGGAGTGATGTGACACTAGGGGGCCAGGAGTCCCCCGTGTCCTGAAAATTACGAAAATTACTATGGCTGTTACTAAAAATTACTATGGTTATCACCAGTAATTACTATTGTTATTACAAAAGAGAGTTATCTGTGTTAAAAGGGATAATGTGTTTTTCGAGATAATATAGGAAGTTGGGGCACCTGCGATTTCTCAATCTAGTGTCATCTGTCAGATCCTGGGTTGCAAAAACAAATGCTTTTGGAGAAAGGTTTTGTTCCCGATTCGATGACCATGTCATGGGAAGTTGAGTTATCTGTACTTTTTCAATCTAGTGTCATCTGTCAAATACTGGGTTTGAAAACAAAGCCAGATATAAGGGTCAGTGTTTGGGGTCTAGAGAGAAAGAGAGAGAGAGAGAGAGTAAAAGCTTATGAAAGAAAAGTTATTTGCAGAGTCTTTGGAGAGGGGGAGACTAATTTATGATATTGAACAGACTTGCGTCGCGAGATGAATGAGGGTCAATGTTTTGGGTTTTTCCGGAAAGGTCGAGATGGCAGGAGAGGGATAGATAAGGGAAGTCGGTTACAAGAGATACAGTGTCGATACCAAGTGCTTAAATAAGGGAATTTTCGTAACAAGCAGCAGAGTAAAATTTGGGTTTGGAGAAGAGACTCGTGCCAGCTCTCTCCCTCGTGTCAGCCGTCCGCCCTTAGTAACCGTCAACCGCTGCTACCATTCAGTAGACTACCGTTCGTGACATGAGAGACCAGTCGTCATTTTGACTTAGATAATAATCTGCCTCCTCTCTTTTCAACTGCGAATAGGCATTTCCCGTCTCCAGAGATATTGATAATCAATATTCTATATAAAACATATAAACGAAATTCCGTTTGTTTGCTTTCTTTTACTAACCCAGAACCACGGCTGGGTTTAGTACAGTGTGGTGAGTCCACCACCAACAACGGGAAACCCCATATATATATATATATATATATATATATATATATATATATATATATATATATATTTATTTACATTATTGTGTCATCCACAGACGGCTGTTTCGATGTATTACATCTCTTCAGTGTGGCTTTCCATTATCCCATCCAGTACTGCGAGGCAGAATTGAAACATTCACTTCAGACCCGGAGGCCGATATTCTACCGCTGAGCTACGGAACTAGACGGTCAGTAAGGCTGAATTTAAGCGAGATATATTTATTTTTACGGATAAATTCCCCATCCACCAGAGTGCACTATTCCTATGGAAGAGCATCACACAACACACACCACTGATGATAGGAGAAATCCCGAAACATGTATGGACTATTGACATATAAGGATTAATAAACCTTACCACCAAAAACTTCACTCCCGAGTCTGTCTCACTCTCTAAAGTACACATTAATATATATATATATATATATATATATATATATATATATATATATATATATATATATATCAAACCAAATAACCTAGGTAGACCAGTCATTTCCTTCACTAGCGTCGCTAGTTCAATCAGGAAAGTATGGATGTCGTCCACTTTAAGCACTGAACCTTCGGATAGTACGATTGTAATTTTTAAATACAGATTACTTGATAGTACAACAGTTTGCTACTTAAAGCAAAGATCCAAAACGCTTAAACGTAGCAGATGTGAACTGACTACATAGGTCTGCTTCATCTCAGGGTAGCGTCCCGGCGGTATAGCAGCCTGGGGCCTCAATCCGAGTAAGACCCCTTAAAAAAGGTGGGGAAAGATGGAAGTGCCTATTGTTCAGGTTTTCTGTCTTTTTTCAAAATAAAACTACTTTAGGCTTCCTCTATGTCAGAAGATTTAGAAGACCCTATTTTTTCTTTTCAGTATTTCAAACACGGGAAATACAGTTTGTTGTAAGTTGTTAGTAGATAAGGGAAATTAGTTATAATACCAATAATACCATTTTCAAAGGTTAGTGAAACGTGAAATGATGTGTTTCAAAGAGGTACTTATAGGTCGTAGAAGAGCAAATTCTCACTTGTTGCTGTCATAAAAAATATTCGAGCTAACTTTGGGGCACTATCTATTTTTTCACCTTCCAATTCCATTTAAGAATAATGCATATTTGGACAGTAATCCTCCATTTCTATATGTCTGGTTAAATACGACGGACGAAGAATATTTCCCTATTAAGAATTGACGTTACCTTCCACTCTCACTACGTCATATTAACACACTGATAAACAAGTTAAATACATAGTGGATAAAATAATTGTGCAATTGTCGAAGACCTTGAAAATGGTTAGTATTTAACCGAAAGCGCTTGATATCATAACGCTTTCGGGCAAATATTACACTCAATGAAACCAAACTTACGCCCACTTGTGTGGGAACAAGAGTAGAAATAATAAAATGTTCCTTGTTTATCGTGCACACTCACACACACAGGTAAAATGAAAAATACAATCATCATCATCATCATCATCAATCTTTTAACGTCCGTTGTTGGACATAGACCTTCCCTAGGATCTGCCATATTTCTCTATCATGGGTGTCGTGGAGCCATTATTTTCTGAATTTGTCTAGTTCATCTCTCCATCTTGTATTTTGTTGGCCTCGATTCCGTATGTGGTCTCTGGGGACCCATGTTGTGAGTAGTGATGTCCACCGGTTGTCTTTCATTCTCGCAACATCACCAGCCCATTGCCATTTAAGTTTTCTCATGGATTCTATTATGTCTCTGACCCCTGTTTTCTTTCTAATGTATTGTGCTGTTTCTGATCTCTCAACGTAAGGTTGAGCATAATTCTTCAGGTGCAAGTAGCAAGCTTCTCAGTCTGCAGGTCTTTCTCTTGGTGAGGGTCCATGTTTCAGCTCCGAGGGTGCATTGGTTTATACCCTTCTTTTTAGGATTATTGGTGGACAGAGTTGAAAACTTGACGGAGAGAATTTTGATTTTAAAAAAATCATGTGCTTTCAATCTATCAGACCTTCCAACTTTTCTTAAATTTGTCAAAGGAAATATTGAAAGGCACCCATACTTACCATTCATCCTCTCTCTCTCTCCCCTCTCTCTCTCTATATATATACACACACACATACATATATAATTAGATACTAATGAATAAATGATAAAGTAAATCCAATACACCGAATGTATCATTTCTTCTATTATACACTTCGTGTCAAAAGTAACCAACCTTTGTTTCTTAAACTTTAGACGAAAAATTCAATGATAGTCTCAAAAAAACAAAAAAAAAAACGAAAGAAATTTTGTGCACACGACATACTTTCTAGTTGCTCACTAGCTTTTTGGTCTTGCACAGGCAATTACAGGGAACAATCATCATCATCATCATCATCATCATCATCCTTTTAGCGTCTGTTATTGGATATAGACTTTTTCCAAGATTCGCCAGACATCTCTATCATGGGGATCACAGAGCCAGTACATTTTAAATTCATTTAGCTCCTCACAATATTTCACTTTTCATCAGCCACAATTTCGAATATGATCTCTGGAGGTTCACGTTGTGAGTCGTGATATCCAGCAGTTGTCTGAAATTCTTGCAATATGTCCAGCCTATTGCCATTTTAGTTTTCTACTTGCTTCTATGATATCTCGTACTTCTGCCTTCCCTCTTATATACTGTGTTGTCTCATAATCTCTCCATTCAAGGTTGAGCATGATTCTCCCACATGTATGTTGCATGGTTCTCATTTGAGGGTCAATCTGTTGGTTAGGTTCAGTGTTTCAGGTCCATGGGTGACTATCGGGATGATGCGTTCATCATTGTCACCAAAATTAAAAAGCAAAAAAGATTTAAGAATTTCTTCCTTGAAAAAGACAACTATTCATGTTCTCAAATTTACGTGCGACTTTGATAATTTGAAGTCTTAAGGCGAACAAGGGAGCTAATCCAGTTATTGCGTTCCTGGCTTCCATATATTTTGAATGCATTCCTGTATATAATTCCAAAAATTAAATGATTCCGTTAAAAATCTTTGGAACATCGAATTTTGTTGAATTTCACATTTCTCGATTATTGAAACAGTTTTATTTAATAACAAAGGTTCAGAAGTATCCCTGGGTTTTTTTTTATTTCTAAAAAACACATATCCATAGATTAAATTTTTGATGAAAAATCTTTAAAAATTAATAAAAAAATTCCAACAACCCAATACATTCAAGTAAAAGAAGGCAACTACAAACCTTTTTTTAACAAAAGAATTTTTTAGTTTTATAGCGTTTTTATCAATTTTCCGATTAAATTATATTGAAGGATTCCAAGGAATGTTATGCACAGGGCCTCATCAATAGTAAACCCGGTCTTGTCAGAAGCACAAATGTATTGAAATTACAGGGGTCAATGAAATCATCGGCCTACTGCAGCGGTTCTCAAACATTATCGTATGACGGCTCAGCAAGGAATATATTTTTTGTGAATGATTTTTTTTTTAATGTTGTCGATTATTCTATTTCCCCAAAATATTTTACGAATTTTCAAATCTTGCATTCTTCTGCAGTTCCTATTTATCGTTAAATTTTCATATACCTAAAATTCGTCAGGTGAGGGGAACATGCTAAAAATACCTGAAAAGATAACAGCATTTTATTGTGTAGGAATTTAGCAAAATTAAGACTTTATATAATTCCCACCAAGTTTTACGATAATAAACCAATAATGTACATAAAAAAAATGTTGGTATGTTTTCTCACAACGTTGTAACTGGCTTGCTTCCAAATTATCGCCATAACAAGCAAAATAGGATTAGAAAGAAACAGAATCACCGACATCTGGTTGTAACTGTTTGAGTGTCTATACTTTGTACAACGTCTGCAACATTCAAAATAAATTCAAGAACGTAGAATGTAAATTTAAGAACGCACTATTTTGTGTCTGCCTATCTATGCATAAACGTAGATGCAAAATATCCTTGCTTTGAAGATGATCTCCTTCTGTGTACATTCTTATATTCTAATATTTGTCTCTACTTTTCAGTATACTATTTTACACTAGCTTTATCTCGCTGCATTAAAATATGTTGCATCATTTTTGTTCTTAAACTAACTAGCAAGTATCTTCTTATCGACATCTCTTTTCTATATGAATAAATACGTATATCTTTATTTTTTATCTTGCTTGTATTTCTCTTTCATGTATTCTTTTTTCATATTTGATAGAATAATAATTAATGATATTAAAAAAGTTTTATTCTGAGCTTAGATATACTGCTTTGAACTTGATGGTAAAAGAACACGATCATTTTTACAATAAAAATGATAATAGATAAACTTATATCTTCACGCCATACCTTTTTTTCATCAATTCTTTTGATTATTGAGGATGTCCCCCCTCCCCCAAAAAACTTTGAAAATAGATCACCGATTGCATTTCTACTTGCATCATACAATAACAAGGATATATTTGTACACATACCAATTGCATAAATAACAATTCTGTCTTTTTTGGCTCTCTTTCGTCAATTAATAATGATATTCGCAACCGTACCGAAGACACTCAAAATAAGATTTGAGACTTATTGTCTCTCAGTCTTCAGCGATAACCACCGGGCAACTGGCGTAAAACTGAAAAAGAAGAAGAAGAAAAAAGAAGAAGAAGAAGAAAAAGAAGAAAAAGAAGAAAAAGAAAAAGAAGAAGAAGAAAAAGAAAAAGAAGAAAAAGAAAAAGAAGAAGAAGAAAAAGAAGGTGAAAGGCTAGCTTCTGTCATTAGGCCCAGACTTGAAAGAAAGAAGGGAGAGATGTGACCGTACCAATAATACTTATGTAAGAAAAAATATGGAAGGGAAAGGCTAACTCTAAAGCTTAATGACATAGGTTTTGAGTAGTTGGTGGAAGATAATCACCCTGTTACCTTGTTAAGTGCTGCACACCCCCATAATGCTATCTCACTATGGGTGCTAAGACCTAGTGGAGCTCTGAGCTTACTTTGATTGACATCTGTTTTAACCAATCCACCAAAGCATCACAAACCGAAGGAATATGAGAGTACAACCAAATCAATTGGCCTTAAAAAATCGAGCACGATTTCAAGATTTGTGTGTCATATCTGGCAGGTGCTCTCTTGATAGCCACCAGGAGGGACCCTTCATCCTGTCACTGCTGGCCAAACCCTGGCTCGTGTACTCTCAATGACCATCTGGGGGAAACAATTGTTACCAAGTTTCTGCTGGCCCAGACCCCAGCTCATGCTCCCCTGATAGCAACCACAGCCATCATCGAGCACCGTTAGCCAGAATAAGAAGAGAAAATGGACGAAAGAGGACAAAACATTAGTAATGTATTGCTACTTTGAAAGCAAACCACTGCCATGGAGAGCGCATGCTAAAATATGGGGGGAAAAATCCACCGTGGAGGCATCAAATCAGCCCCTGGCTGATCAAGTGAAACAAACCCCATAAAATCAAATGGCTCTTGGAAATAGAACTACAGGAAATCTACAATAAAAAAAAGAAGGCATACATAAGAGTCATTGGCATCCCATCTGAAAGAGCCGACCGAACATGTCAACGATCTCCTATAGCATATTAAAACTAACGACGTATCGGATTTCAACAACCTGATCTAGGCTGGCGTAAAAATGGTAATGGAACTCTTTACAACAAAAACCTCAAATAACAGAAAAAATACCTGGGAAAAACATAAGAAAAATAGATTTTCCAACTACAGAGAGATGAGGGACTATCGAAAATGCACTGTATAAGAACAGACCACTTGCAAGACTATGGGACAAATACAAGATAAGACGAAAAGGCGTACCCGTGGCAGTGGAAGAAATATACCAAAGAATACTAGCTGAAGAAACAAGACTAAAGAGATATAGACAAATGGACAGCCCAATACAAACAGAACTGCACGTTTCAAAACAACGAAAAGAAGTTTTACCAGGACCTGGACGGAAAAAAGAAAACGGAACATAAGACCAGATGCTACAGAGGCAAAGAATTTTTGGAATTGGAACAACATAAAGAGACACTCCAAAAGACACAACGAATCTCCAAAATGGTTAGTAATGGAACCAAAAGACATAGACGGCAGTGAAAAAATAGTATCGAATGAAACCACATTGAAAATAGCCAACTGGAAAGCACCAGTACTTGATCGGATCCACAAATATTGGTTTAAGAAATTCACCACATTAAATGACAGACTCATCCACGAACTCCTGAGTTGGTCCCAGAATGGATGGTCAAAGACAGGACAATTCTTATCCAAAATAACATTGAGAAAGGAAATCAGGCAAGCAATTATAGACCGATCACACCTACCACAAACGTGGAAGATCTTAACCCGACAGATAGCAGAGATAATATGTATATTTATGAAAAGAAGAAGATTATTACCAGAAGAACAAAAAGGATGCAGGAGAAGAACCAAAGATTATAAAAAAAAGCATACGACATGATCCCACACAGTTGAATACTCGAATGCCTCAAGATATTCAAGATCAGCGAACCAGTGGTGATATTCATAACCAACTCTATGAAAAACTGGAAAGCAGACTTGACAGTCACAGGAGAAAACTTACCAGAGGTACGTATAAAGAGGGGAATCTTCCAGAGAAACTCTCCGTCCACACTACTATCCCTTCTAACCATGATACCACTCAACAGAATCCTGAAAAACAGCCAAGGATCCTTATTATTTCAAAGCAGGGAAAAGATAACCATCTCATATACATGGACGACATAAAACTATTTACAAAAAAAGGGGGAGAGCTCGAAAAGTTTTTCAACAAAATAAAAGAATTCAACGATGGTATTGGGACAGAGTTCTGAATTTAAAAAAAGTGCTTTAATGGTAATGCACAAAGGAAAGCTTGGAGCAGTAGAAGGGATCGAAATACCGGACAATAAAAAAGATCAGAGCATTGGCAATACAGGATCGATATAAATACCTCGAAAATGACACATTAAAATGAGAAGAAATGAAAGAGAAAATAATAAAAGAAAACTAAGGATAAGGATATTATTAAAAACCAAACTAAATAAATTATAGAGAATCCTCTAAAAAGAAAGTGACAGCAACTTTTATATCATTTTAAGATATGTTTTCCTCGGGCTACTAAAATAAGGAAACACCAGTTTTGTGGTATTTTTTACGCTACAAATGTTTCCTTTTATTAATTAAACAATTATGATTAAAGGTAGTTCACCAAGAAAAATGCATATTGAGATTTTAAAACCTTTTAACGAAGCGGGAAAGAAAAAATCTTGAAAGTGTAAAGGTCCCTGTCTGAGAGAGAGAGAGAGAGAGAGAGAGAGAGAGAGAGAGAGAGAGAGACAGACAGACAGACAGACAGACAGAGACAGACAGACAGACTGACAGAAAGACAGACAGACAGACACGTAGCAAATAGTTATATTTTCATTTTAATCGGTTCAGGAGTTCCAAAATTCAATTTTTTTTACTTGTTGACCAATAGTTATTTACATATAAGTGAATACAAACAATCAGATCGACTGTAACTTATAATTTTCAATTCCTGGGATTTTGTCAACATTATTGCCAAATTTCAGGAAAAGATTTGAGAAATTTCCCCAATTATGAACAAAAACACTGTTTTTTGCTTATAAAATGTAAGCAAACAATCGGAACTACCATAACTCAACATCCCTTACGTAGAATCTCCCCACAACTTTTCATTGGGAATATTTCAAGGAATTATCCAATTAGGAAAAAGACACCACGAAGACGTCAACAGGCACCCATAGCGAATGAAGGACCCCAGCTTTTTTTCCACCGGGCACAATATTTTTTTAGAGAAGAACGTAAAGTTCACATTATAGTAATTCTTGTGATCTTGATAGTTGTGTGTGGAAAGGAAGTAAGTACTTGGTCTTGGAGCCAACAAGATGTCTTCTGCGATAGACGTGTTGACTTCGTCGAAAACCAACAGTGGATAACTTCTGGGAATATATAGTCTTTGGGGCTTAATTGCTACGTTGGTGTATCAGAATAAGCATAGGAATAGGGAGATCTGTCACAATTTAATAAGCACGGTCGACTATACCGGGGATAAGAAACTATGGTCGCTCACACTATTTAGTAGGATCTAAAGAAAACGAAATCGTTAGAGAAAGATTTATAATAGGGTGAGATAGGCACATAAGAAATGAAAATGAAGTGACAAGAAAATTCTTTAGTTTTAGAAGAAAAAAATAAACTGAGAAGTGGTACATAATTTTGTTTAAACTAATAGTGTTTGTAAACAGGTCCCCTCCCCAGCCCTTGCATTGTTTAAAATAGTAGTCTTTTGATGGGGAGATTTTGACAAATCTGTCAGGGCTGGGTATTCAAAAATTAACTAACGTGGGAGAGGCCCTCATAAGATCGGGGAGTGGGGTTGATAAAAGCAGTGGGGGTGAATGGCCATTTGGTACCCAAGAGTCGTGAAAAATAGAGACGTGGACGAAAACGTTGTGAACCGGGTAATTTGATGTTGAATTACCCCAACTAGAAAAAAAAAAATGTGTATACGATGTCCAAAAAATCTCATATCTCTCGATTTATTCTTTTTGAAAATCTGAAGCCCTGAAAGGTACTGGCAACACAAGAAGCCATCCAGGGCACCAAGTGCTAGGGTGGTCAGTCACGTGTCTAAGACAGTAGGAATTTCCTGATACAAATGGAAAATGATAAAACAAATAATTTAAACAGATTAGAAGCAGTCAAAATAAGAATACTCCCTTATGTAAAGTCTGATTTTTTCAGGAATATCTGGCAGTTAAGTATTTGTTGTGAAACAAAAAATGATTGGCAAAGGGAACCCTCATAACTGACCTCAAGCACATTCGAGATTTGACTAATTTGTTGAGACCAAGTGCTCAAATCACTGGGAGCTGAGAGGAAAAGTAATTAGGGTGTGGTGGGGTCACATGTAAATAAATGAATAATTCAAGGTCAGCTCGTTCAGGAAACCAGAAACTCTATGATCAACCCTTCTCTTGATATACTCTTTACGGAAATCTAAAGCCCCTGATTCAAAAGAATAAACAAGTTGCTGGGCACTAGACAAGTTACTCTAAGCTTGCTGCTTTCATTTTAATCAAAATATAGTATCCCCAACGAATAAGTACAGTAAGCATATAAGATTAAAAAAAAAAAGCAATCTACCTGTCGGTCGAGATAGAGGGAAAGTTTACCCGTCCAAGTTCAATTTGACTCTACCGAAATACTTATGCAGACAAGATTGACTCACGCCTAAAAGAAAGGAATCATATAAAGTGTAATGAATTAACTATGATGATTTTAATCTCATTGTTTTACCTTTCCTGTTCATGGGTGGACACACTTAGTGGAAAAAAATAGGTTACGCAGGGATATACATCAACACAGTCGTCTTTGAAATTCGTACGACGAGAAACCTATTGGTGTGTTCATTTCCGCTCGTACCGCCCTTGATGAACGATTCAGTTGAATATTTGAAAGAAAAATTGAATAAATATAATTTTTTTTCGATATATTCAAAATGGCTGCACACTCTCTGTGCATACTCTCATAATACGTGAACGTTACACTTCATCTTATCTTGCTTTAGTCGTATCGCGATGTATGGCTGTTACTTTACCCTTTGACATATTTGTCTTGAAGTTTATAGATAAAATCAACAATCGTAATGAGTAGTGCAAGGTCTCTATTGGCATCACGCTTTATTCAGGTGAACAGAAAAGATGGTTGAAAATAACCGAACGTACGATAAATCTGGTGAGTATTTTCATTTATGTTCAATTGTAAACAACAACAAAAAAAAAGGCAAAGAAGCAATTATTGAAGTGAAAATAACCGAACGTACGATAACTCTGGTGAGTATTTTCATTTATGTTCAATTGTAAACAACAACAAAAAAAAAGGCAAAGAAGCAATTACTGAAGTGAAACACACAAGAACACACGGAACCACACGAAACAAAAAAACTTGGCGAGTAAAAATAATGCGCATTTGTGCTTGTATCTCGCCTCTTTTGTAGTTAATTACTACAAAATGTTGTTTTCTTTTTGCGTTATGTATTTGTCTTATTTATTCCTGAATTTTACTGTTTTCGTTATTAGTATTAATGGGTCGTGCTATACTAGTGTCTTCCAGTTGCTTGGATTGCACATTCTAAGATCTGTCTATGCAGATAAATCTAGATCCTGTATCGTTAGATTTTAGTACAGCTTGACTGTTAAAATATACTAGTAATAAAGAACCTATCCTAATTTCTGAAACCATATGCTAGTACTAAAACAATGCGTCGAGTTGAGTCCTGGTTACTTCCTGGTAGTAAGGTTGCTGCTCGACCTGGGCGTAAGTTGACAAATTTGTTCGGAAGTAGTTACCTATTTCCGTGTTCCAGACATCACGTATCTTTTTTTTCTTTTCATTTTCTTTTAAAGGGAATAAAAACCAATGCCAGTGAATTTGATGAAAAAAATCTTTTTTTTTTCTCTTTAAAGTCTCTATCCTTTACTCTATAAAGTTAAACTTTTCTATGCATTATAAACAACACACTGCTGGATAGAAAAGATGATGAACAAAATCCAGACGTTGTTTCGTACCATTTAAACAAGTTCTTACCTTAGATAGTTGGATTATAATTTATAACAGTAAAACACGTAATTGTTTTCCAAACATCGTGATACATTTTTCCCTAATGCAATTTTTTGTCATTCACAGTTGAGCCACATAACTGCAATAAGCAAAATTCTTGTCTAAATTGACGTATCTGAGATTGGGCGTTAGTCAGTCGGGTGTCAGTTGACGTATAACTATATAGTATATTGATTCATTCGGATTAGTTTCTCTGTTACATTGTTCCTGTCACAATGTTTTGGCTGTTGTTCACTCCGGGCTCCATCGAGTATTGATGCTATGATACATTGCTTCATTCAGACCAGTTTCATCATTTTTTTTGTTGTTGCGACCTATCAACCACTGTATTATGTGACCTTTTTTTTTATCCGAATCTTTCAGACAACATGTTATTACTATTATACTTTGATCCATTGGACCACTCTCATTGTCTATTTTTCACTAAGTTCCGGCCTCTGAACCTGCTGGTCTTCTTCGGGTGTTTGTAACATTTGGCAATATTCCTGGGATGTCGAATAAGCACTACCCATATTTTGATACAAAGGGTTATTTTATTCTAATTCAGAACTCGGAACTAGCGTCTTTATAAGATGGTGTTTTTTTTTTTCAATTCTTCATAGTGGAAATGGTTCAAGACAATTTTCCTAGAGATCTTACGTATACTATTTAGTCCGGGTCATTTTGTAAGCCTCCAGGAAAAGCATTATACGAATGCTTAGATATATCAAACCCGCGTTTGAAACCATCAAAACATGATACGAACATTAATAATCCATTTGCGCTCAGAACGAACGTCAGAAAAACAGATGAAAGTTCACCAGCCGATCGTGAACTGCGTGAGTATGACTCCTGGAGGTTGATCTGATTTTATTATTCCGAATCTTTGCATCGGTAGTAATCACCGACCAACATTTCCTGTGTCTTCCTATATATATATATATATATATATATATATATATATATATATATATATATATATATATATATCAGTATATGTGGTACAAATCAGGCTAGCAGTATAGCATAATATAATAATTCGCCTGATGAGGTCCGAAGAGGGCACAAACATGAGCTAGTTTGTGTAGCGATTCCACATTCTACTATATATATATATATATATATATATATATATATATATATATATATATATATATATATAACTGTGGTCACATAATGGTTAGACTAATGAGTCTTTTTCAGTAAATAATTTCACGTTATCACCCTCCAAAATGTATTTCACTATTCTTGGCCCACAGCCGTTTAAAAAGGAAACATTTACCAAACGAAAACAACATCTGGTGTTTTTCTTGACCCTTTTCACTTTTCGCTGAAAAACAACAAAAGACATAACCATGTCGTCAAATTGACTAAAAGTAGGTTGTAATTGGTTTGAAATCAATGTTGGTGTTACAAACAGAGTATGGCTATTAATGTAAATGCATTGCTAAAGATTTTACCGATAAAAAGCATTGCAAATAATTTACTACAGAAGTATATTGTAAATGGTTCCATTATAGGTATTGAATACACCGATTGGTGCTACTTGAACATAGATCCAGCAATATGCACAGGGTCATAAGATATTTTGGGCCTTCAATCATCTGACACTCTCGTTCGGGCGACCCAAGACAGGGTTGTTCAGCCACAGACTTGTGTTCAAGCGATTCGCTCATCCACGGATTTTCCCGTCCGTATCCACAGCCACCATGAGGCCTTTTTTCTACAGCTTCCAGAATGTTTGGGTTGTTCTGCTATCCAAGGAGTTTGAGAGACCGATGAACTAAATGACAAGCGAAGCCCCGGCACTGAACTTCAACCGGCTCACATAGGGCTTTCCAGACATTGCTTAGGTACTCTCGCGCATGTTCTGCATATTTGGCCCTCTTCCTTTTGCCGACCCCCTCAATCCTACCCTTTCATAGTACAGTCGTATCCGGCATTACCACTTGCTTCGAAGACACTGGCGTTAACACCTTCCCTGGACAGAGCAAAGTGGTTGCGATGTTCTCTGAGAACTTGAGCTGCTTTCCCAGGTCGGAACAGAGTTGTCACTCATGGATGGTGGCTAGAAACCCTACCTAAAGGATTGAATTTTTCCCTGCTCTAACTAAAATGATGGACTGTTCGGAGCGTGTTGCTTCTTGCTGTTATGAATAGCCACACCTACAGTGCCCGCCAAAGACCGCAAATTCTGGTCATGACGCCAGCGATATCATCCTTCCAGCAATTGAAGATATATGGGTGTCCCTCTTCTAGCATAGTTGGCGTACAGGGAGAGTTGGCACGCAGGGAGTGTTGGCCATGCCCCAAATATTCAGATTAGCAGGGCTAAGAAGAAAGTCGTACTCCGATTGGACAAGGAATTTGATGCTCCTTGGAGGAGCCATTTGCATTCAGGGACATTTGAAGTTGCTGTATGGTCATCTATAAATGCCCTTAGATCGGGTTGTCGGGTACGAGATTTAGACATGGGGGCCTTTGCACTCCATCTCTGCTAATTTGACAATCATATCAATAGCCAATTAGAAGGGTGGCACCGAGATCGTGCAGCCGGTCATTATGCCAGGCCAATGTTAGTTGTCCCGAGGAGACTCTCGACTTGAAATCGTTATAATAATCATGGATGAGGTTCCGGGTGCTCCCCAGCTCGTGGGGTTTTGTTAAGACAGTTTCAGCAAGCTTGTGTGGCATCGACCATAAGCATTGGTTAGATTTCGCCAGATCACTAAAAGGTCTTCTCCCCCTTGCCTCCTGGATAAGCAGCGTCATTCCCTGTGTGTTCTAGGCACCCCGGTTCATCAGAGACTCTTCATTTCTAGACTGAGGTGTCTATGTATGCATACATCGAATATCAGGGAAAGGGGGATTAATGGAAATTATGCTTGCCGGAGAGAGTTATATATAATCCAACCAATTTTGGGATTGCTGATGATTCTTCTCAGAATTAGACAAAAAGAATGAGATCAATAGTCTGAACAGTTTTTGGGATGAAAATGATTCTTCTCAAAATTACAGACGGTATATTAAACAAAAAGAATGTGATCAATAGTCTGTACACTTTTTGAAATGATAATGATTCTTTTCAAAATTACAGAAAGTATATTAAGCCAAAAGAATGTGATCAATAGTCTGAACACTTTTTGAAATGATAATGATTCTTCTCAAAATTACAGACGGTATATTAAACAAAAAGAATGTGATCAATAGTCTGTACACTTTTTGAAATGATAATGATTCTTTTCAAAATTACAGAAAGTATATTAAGCCAAAAGAATGTGATCAATAGTCTGAACACTTTTTGAAATGATAATGATTCTTCTCAAAATTACAGACGGTATATTAAACAAAAAGAATGAGATCAATAGTCTGAATAGTTTTTGAAATGATAATGATTCTTCTCAAAATTACAGACGGTATATTAAACAAAAAGAATGAGATCAATAGTCTGAATAGTTTTTGAAATGATAATGATTCTTCTCAAAATTACAGACGGTATATTAAACAAAAAGAATGAGATCAATAGTCTGAATAGTTTTTGAAATGATAATGATTCTTCTCAAAATTACAGACGGTATATTAAACAAAAAGAATGTGATCAATAGTCTGAATAGTTTTTGAAATGATAATGATTCTTCTCAAAATTACAGACGGTATATTAAACAAAAAGAATATATTGGAGTCCAGCATCCACATGATATTTAAGCCAACATATTTTCCTCCGTCCGTAATATCATGTAGTAAAAAGGGACACGAAAGAAACGTTGTATTTCCTGATAGAATTTATCTCAGAGGCCCTGTTCACAGCAGGACCGAATTTGTAAGGCAAAAGGGGCAAGTGTCCGGGCTATCTATTAGCCCCAGGCTCCCTCTAGACAAAAAATATACTAAATAAAAAATTAATTTCCCTAATAAGAAATAGGTTGATAAAATAATTACTGTGTAGTTTATTTTGGAATTCTTTTCATTATAACGCCCTCAGCTCTTAGATTAATAAAATTACTGCTTGTAATTTGAATCTACAGTAGAGAATGAGTTCCGTAAATAAATTTGTCTTACCTAAAAATCTACTTGATTTTTTGCTTGTATTTTACATGTATCTATTTAAGATATACAACTCATTCAACCTTTCTACGTATGTATAATTTGTCCGTTCCAATTACATGCAAGGAACGGACTATTATGTGTGAATTTTGTGATTTTTTTTTTGCATTCTGTGTGTGGAGGGCCCACCGAACCTGAAGTACCCGGGCACCCAAGGTCTTAATCCAGCCTTGGCTCATAGTGAATAGATTCTTTGGAAATTTCATGGCAATCAAGTGGGCATCTGTCTCAAGATACACGTGAAAGTTTCTATGGTATATATGAGATTTATCGTTTGTCTGTTATCTACTGAGGGTTACTGAAGCGGTCAGCATTGAACCGGATAGATTTCAGATGTATTCTTGGAAGTAAACTGATTGACACCGGATGTCAAATTAGAAGGTCAGCCTTTGATTTCTCGTTGCATCTGTCACATTATCGATGTCCGTTGCCCCCTATCCACACCCGATCAGCCTTTCCCACCAGGGATTGCGGTAGGGGGTTGAAAGTTGGAAACTTACAGCTGTAAAATTCATGTAATCTAAAATTGATGTTCCCATACAAAAAGACTGTATAATTATTCCACCGTGTCAACCTAGGGTCAAGCGTCTCCGTCAAGGTCAAGTGCACAATCTGATATCTAGATAATACGGTGGTTTGTGCTTACTTCATGGAGATAAATTAGGCACCTTTAATGTGTCCCTATACACTTGCTTATTCTACAAATGACAAGTGGGCTGCATATCGTGTAACAGAGATACTAGGATATATTCCCCCTACATCCTTTGCTCCCAATTGGAAATTTAAACTTCCCTGGTCCCTGGAATATATGCTTTGTGCCCCATTCCCGGAATATATGCTTTTGCTGCACCCTGGAGAAGTTGCAGCGGGCGCCCATTCTGTCGCTCCGACATTGAAGACGAAGTCCAAAAATAGTTTCATGGGAGCATTTGAGTTTCTGTGTTGCAACGCTGAGGTTTCACCCGGGTCTTTTTTTTCAGTGTCATCATGGGTTTCCGGGGGTTTATTTTAACTAATCCATAAAACCTGGGTTTTATCTGTGTCTGGGGACATCTATCTCAAAAAGATGAAAGTATGTGTACATACTTCATTGATATTCGCATTTAGGTGAGAGTTCGTCAGGTGGGAATTCCTTGAAATTGGACCATTTCGTTAAGAGGTCAATGCACGAACTCAACTGGAAATGTAATGTTTATATAAAGAATATCAAAATAAAATATTCTCCTTTAAAAAAGGCAGAGGTTAGTTGAACTGAATGTGCACTTTAGAAAGCAATTATCTAATATTTTGTTTTTATGTATGGAATAAACCTGAATAGCGTGTAGGTAAAATATTTAGAAATTGATGAATATAAAGATTTTCGATGAAATTTTGCTTAGTTCTTTGTTATTTTTTTTTGTCAGTTTCAACTTTTTTTTCACAAAAATGGATACGTAGTTTTAATTTGATCAAAAATTCATATAATCAAAACGAGGATGAAAAAAACCTTTTTTACAATAAAAGGTATATGGAATCTAAATGAAACCAAAACTTTTTTCACAAAAGATGAGTAAATTTGTCGACTTTTAGAAGACCTTTGACATCTCCAAGGTCATCGATGCTATCATATAAGTCAGTCTTGCAACATATATACTGATACAACAGGAAGGTGATACCAGCTCCATCGAACCCTTCACAGCCTGCCTCGAGATGGTCTTCCGAAACCTAGACTGGGAAATTAAAGGAATCGAAATAGACGGCGAATACCTAAGTAACCTCAGATTTGCTGACGACATTGTCCTTTTTGCAAAAAACCTAAATGATCTCCAAATAATGCAGGACGAAGTGAACGAAAAGAGCAAGAAAGTTGGTCTTCACTTAAACTTCAGTAAAATAAATGTCATGTACAATAAACATATTGAAGACAAAGACACAAAAATTCAAATCGAAAACGCAGACCTGAAGGACCACTACATCTACCTTGGACGACGAATCTCAATGAAGTCCTCAAAAGGAGAAATCAAGCAAGGAATCACTCTAGGATGGCAAGCATTTGGTAGAGCAAGCTCAACCTTTAGAAACAAAAAATTCCATTCGTCTTAAAAAGAAGGTTCAACAACCAATGCATCCTCCCAATAGTCACCTATTGAGCTGAAATGTGGAACCTGACCAAAAGATTGACTCTCAATCTGAGAACCATGCAGCATGCACATGAAAATCACGCTCAACATCACATGGAGAGATCACAAGACAGCACAGTATATTAGAGAAAAAAACATGAGTAAAGAATATCATGAAATCCATTTGAAAACACAAGTGGCAATGGACTGGTCATGTTTCAAGAATGTCGGACAACCGCTGGACATCACGACTCACAACGTGGATCACATGCGAAACCGTGACCGGCAGAATATAAGATTGTGTAATGAACTAAACACGTTCAGAGAGTATTGGCTCCGCGGTGCCCCTGATAGATGAGTCCGGTGAATTCTGGGGAAGGTCTATGTCCAACAACAGACGCTAAAAGGCTTCTGCTGCCAATGATGATGTAAAAGTATCAAAATATCCGAAATATTAATGTGTTCATTCATACCATTTTTGTACATTCGAATAAACTATTTTCTACTCACAGGCCCACTCCCTTCCAGGCTTCTAGACCTAACCCTTCTCAGCCTGATTGTTTTATCCGCCTTTGTTGGTAACGATCGTTTCCACAAATCTTGCATAAATCAAAGGTTAGAATAAGAGGATCAAATTGGGCAAGTTTGCGACACAACTGAAATCATAAATAGAATCTACAGCACTTTGATGTTACGTATGAAAAACAAGAAAGATTTTTTGTTTTGATATTACAAATGAAAATCAAAAAAGATTTTTTTTATATTACTTATTAAAAACAAGAGAATTGGGGGCAGGGGTTACAGATGTGTCATTAATAACGAATCGTTTTCGAGGGGAATTGAAGAAGACAAGGAGTAATTATTGCTATTTACTTATAAAAGTAACTGGAATACAGATATATATTTTTATCTAAGTTCGATATTTTTTTTCATTATGGTTCTGTTTGTTTGTAAGCCTGATCTGAGGGTTTCTTTTGAATATCATAGGCAGCCTTGGCTCAGTTTGTTTGTTGTCAAACTCATAGTTGATTATGTATTCGTACGGTAACAAAATCCCCTCACTGAAAATCAATGAGTCATACATGTAAAATGATGAGTTTGAACAACAATAAAAAAATTCACATTTCTTCGGTATGATGAATAGAATATAATAGATTATATTCTATTTTATTTCACCACACGAAGAATTAATTTTCACGTATCCATACCTTAAAACAGTAAATACAACAGAAGCGTCTAAACAATATAATGTCATTTATTGAGCTAGACACCCGGAGATCTTAGGATCGAATTCATCCGGCAACGACACGTATTTTCTTGCTTTTTGAAATCAATAACGGATTAACAATTAGGCTGAGTAGGACTTTCCTTTCTTTCTTCATTAGTGTTTTGCGTAGTTTAAGGCGTCCAGCTGGACACCTGTGGATCTTGGGATCGAATCCACCGGGTGCGACATATTTTTCCCTCTTTTTTTTCTTTGCTTTCAATGTCAGAGGCAGATTAACCAATAGACTGAGAAGGCTTTTTGTTTCTCCCTCTTTCGGGGGCCAGTGGCAAATAAACCATTTCGCTTGGTAACCATTTTCTTTCCTCTTCTGTTAAACTCCTACTACTATTGTGTTTTGACCTTATTTTCGTACGTAACAAAAATGACGGATGAGAATGACCGGACCCAATACCAGTGATGCCATGCACGAATAACAGTGACACAGTGACGTACGCTAAAACTGATTAAGAATTCACGGCCTCTTCTAAAGCTCAATTCAGGTCGTCTTCTTTTGCTGCAGTTTGCAAATCGCATTCGCAGGAACCACTAAAAAAGTAGTTGAAATTGGATAGATAGTTTTGGAATGATGCTGTATGGAGAAATGAATTCTGTTTTAGATTTTGATGAAGCAAGGGAGTTTAACCCTAGCGCAGCCAAGCTTGTTTAGTTTTCTGAACCCTTTTACTGGCTTACGACAATAGATAGCTCTGTATCATAACAATCACCCTAACATCGAGAAAAAATTTTTTTTTGGGGGGGTGGTAAGTAGTAGGCTATATCTAATAGTCTCATTGGTGACCTTTCACTTTGTCTTTCTAATTTTGTCAAAGATTTGTGTAAAAATATTCGAAATTGCAGAATTAATCGTTTTTAAATGCCCAGGATATCAATATAATTTTTATTCTCGTACAGTGTTTCATTGTTAAGGCATTAGAAATCACAGAATCAATTAAATCTAATTGGTGATTAATGTATTGAAATGTGATTTTAACAACATGAAATATAGGAATTGAAAAATAACTATTTCCTATTGTTAAATGAAACACACACACACATAAAGTATAAAATGAATATTATTTTGTACAAAGAAAGTGTAAAGAAAGAACTGTCATATTAAAGATGAAAGTTCAGTCTTACATGGAAGAGTTGTTTCTATTATCCTCAAGTGCAATTTTCGTAATGCTTGACTTTGCCGTTAGATAGTAAGTAGTTAATAATGCATCATGGGCGGTGATAACGTAACACCCAATGGTCTTTTCTAGTTTCAGGTTTGACATAGAAATATCAATCAAGCTTAAGTAGTCATATCAAAAGATAGGATAGAATAGATTAGATTGAAGACAGTCCGTTACATAGTAATACAAGTTGATTAGTAGGCATGATTAGAGTCATACGTGTCTTTTTCAAGACAATTTAGTAACCACTAATAAGTTGAATATAAGCGAGAAAGACCTGTCTTTGGCGGATTTTTTTCGGGGCACATTTTCCGCAGTTGCAAAATAATTATTTTATTCGCTGACTGTTTTGGAAACCGGAATTGCTTGTCCAGTCATAGTGATACTTGACGAAACATTCGAAGGAAAAAAGTGTATTCATCAGAATTAGAAGTTGCCTCTATTCGTGGAGTAGACATAGTTACGATTTGGTCTTGGTGGCATTTCACTGTCAGACAATTATATTTGTAGGACAGGGGAACAGTCTTTTCGGTAACTTGAGCTGGAATCAATTTAGGACCCGAAGAATAATTTGTTTATAGCAACTGGTACTCGACGTTCTAAATCCTAGTAGGAGAAAAATGATTTCTTTCAGGAAGTTCTTGCTATTGTAACGCCTGACCGGTCGAGTGGTCACTCAGATTTATCAAATCTCGACGATATAGAAAACGGCGTTCGAAAATTCGTTCAGCTAGTTGTAGCAAGGAGTGTGATCCTGCATTTGAAAAAGACTTTATCTTGAGCTGTACTCCAACATTCGGAGGAATCTTTTAAGGCATTTTAAAACTTTTTGACTATTCTTTTGGCCAAACCATTTGTAGAAGGTTTTTACACAGCTGAAGTTATGTGTATAACACCCTTATTTTCCAAAGACTCTTTAAATTCCCTAGTAGTAAAGCAATGGCCATTATCTGATACGGCAGACACAGGGAAACTTGTTTGACAACTGTGCCACAAACTTATATCATTTCTTCAGCATTTGGACCATTTGTAGGAGAAATGGCCACCCATTCAGAAAGTATTGGTTCAGCAATAGACTGGCTATGTGTAATGGATACCAAGTTTGGTTGGACCATTCCCACGACATAATTCCACCTAATAATGTTTGCATTGAAAGCATTGATGATATTGTTTTTACTTGGGACTGTGAGTCTTGGTCTAGATTTTGCCACCAAATACAGCTTTGCGCCACCCTTTATGCGAGTTGTGCCGACATGCCCCCCTGCTCTCTCTGCGAAACAGAAAATAAAGTAATTCAACCTAGCTCACACGATTAGAAGATATTGGAAAGGGCGATTTCAGTGCGGTTGTGTGCCCTAATATCAGAAGCAGCAGCAGGCAAATTGTCTACGAAATATACAAAATTGGTCCATTCGTAAGTAATAAGGACATTTTCGAAGATAGTGGATAGAGATAATCTGCTCAATGCATCTGTAATGCCCAGAATGGCACCTGATCGACGTTAACGTTAGAAGTTATTTGCCTGTAGCACCGATGACTAGCACTGAATTCTACCAGAAGCCATTGTAGAAATCAGCCTGTCTGTTGAGAAAATTGCCTTAAGTGGTTTATGGCCGTTGATCACGGAGAACGAAGATTGACCCCACGAATAATTTTAGAACTCAGTTAATACGAAAACAATGATTAAGACACCCTCCTCCAATCAAGAATAATTATTTCCTGCCTTTATCATAGTTCTGGAAGCAAAAACGACAGGACCTCCGTGGCTGTCAATAATGCGGTCAGAAACTGTGTTTACACCGTAGGTGTAGCCGTCTGCAACAATAGTGATAGGAAGTTTTAGATAAAAATGCATCCACACTCCAGATTGTAATAAAAGTGCCTTCGACTCTTTCAAACCATTAACTTGGCCACTTCCCCAATACCAAAGTATGTCACTCCTCAGAAGTTCGTTTAGAAGTTCTAGGATAGAAGACACCATGGGCAAAAAAAGTAAGACTGCAATTACTTATTATTAGTAATTGAGAGGGCATCAACAATGGCTCTGATTCAATTCTTCATTTGGATGAATGCCATTTCCATCTATTTTATAGCCAAGATAAGAGACTTCAGCGGCTTTGGAAAAACATTTTTCGACACGTTAATTTAGTCCCGTATTTCGGCAATTTGGATAGGACTGATTTTCGTCCCTTTGGGTACTCAATTTCCGGAGCATAGCTCATCAAAATATCGTCCTGATAACATCGAATGTCTGATATCCCCTGAAGAAGTTGTTCCATTGCTCTTTGGAAGATTCAAGGGGCTGAAGAAATGCCGTAAGAAAGTCTGTTGTATTGAAATGGACCTTTGTATTAATGACAGTAGATTTCTTTGATTCATCATCCAGAAATAATCGGACATACGTCTGTGACTTGTCTGATGTCGACAAGAATTTACCGCTCCATAAACTGTGTGGAGTGGGATATTTGTCAAGTTTTACCGCTGTTGACGGTCAATTTGAAGTCACTGCAAATTCTGATAATGTTGTCCGATTTTTGGACAAGTACGATGAGAATGATCCCATTCGAATGAGTCATTGGCGAAATGTTGCCTTCTTCGACTAACCTGTCTATTTCCATATTTACCTTATTTCTCAAGGCATGGGATGGGTCGCACTTTACAATAGACGGGAGTCACATTCTTATCCCTCGGAATATGGATTTTTTCTCCTTCAAAGCACCCAAGACCCGGATGAAAAACCTTGGAACAGAATTCATGATATCTTCCAAATGTTTCGATTAAGCAGAGAAAACCAATTGAATGAGAAATGTTTGAAACTGAAACGGTTTCAAAATATCTCTACTTGTAGAGAAACGGATTTATTTATCAAAATCAAGACATCTTTAGTTTCTTTTTTTTTTCGGCAGTCACAGTTAAGTGTAATTCACCAACAATAGGTATTGATGGGCTACCGTAAACTCCTAGCTTGTTATTAAATGTATATAATTCAGAACGTTTCTCGAAAGGCCATAAGTCCTTGTAAGCTTGCTTGCTGTTCAAAGAGCAGGTAGCGCTCGTATCAAGTTCCATAGATGTGGAAGCATTGTTTTGTTCAACCTGTATCATAATACGGCTGCCTGAGAAATCAGTTGTAGGGTTCATTACGGAGAACGTTCATTGCTTTTACTTTTCCGGTCCGTCATGTCTAGCGCTTGAACGACACACCTTTTGCAAATGACCTCTTTTGCTACAACCATGTCAATCGTAGTTCTTGTATGGACAAACATTGTTTACAGCACCCCGGTTAGACTCTACCGATTTTATTTTCACATTCGAACGGGATACATGATCGACAGTCATACTAAGAGGACGGCCCATTTCTTTTACGTCCTTTGAAGCTTCATCCTTGCAAGAAGCTGTTTCTAAAGTCCTTTCAAAGTAAAATCACCATCTTGTAATAAAAGCTGTTGTGTACCTTGGTCATGCAATCTACACACGAATCGATCTCTTAATGAGTCATTCAGGGACAAGCCAAAATCACATGTTTAAGGATATGATTTGATTCCAGTAACAAATTTCAAGATTATTTCATCAATTTCTAGCCTCTTATGAGAAAGAAAAGAAATTAAACCTCTCGTATATTTGTATAACTCTCGCCTTGAAATGTTGTTTCAAAACATTTACGAGTTTTTTGTTGGTGCACTCATTGGATCCATCTCTTTTGGTTACCTAAATCACCTAACATTAATAGAAATTTATCTAATTTGATATTCATTATTCATTTATTCAATTTATATATTAACATATTCTTTAATTCTCGTTATTATTTCATTATGGTTAAGCTGATAAGTCTTAAAGGGACGAGGGTGTCTAGTCATGGCTTTATTGAATCGTCTCAAAATCTTACTAATTTTGCCGCCTTGATTGACCATGTTTAAAATCAAAGAAATATTTTTCGGTATAGAATTTACAAAAATCTTAGAAGCCCAAGCTATTCTCAAATATTCTAATAATATTGTTCCGTGAAATATACAAGTTGGAATACTACTTGTTTAAAATAGAATGCGTACGATATAGAACAGAAAAGAGTCTCGTTTATCAAACAATTTATAGACACAAATTCCATCCTTGATTTAGATATCTAAATCTTGGAACATGGCTTGCATTCCGTTATGTTCACACTTTAGTTCCAGATCCTTTGGGTTGATATTGCTTTACGATTTTCCAAATTCTTCTCCATCTTTGAGAAAACGTAAGTCATCAATAAAACGGGTACAAATTAAAGACAACATGAATTCATGTCTATGTAAATACAAATTTGCCCAGTAAGGCGTAGGATCAATCCCATAGGGATACCTATGATCTGATTAAATATTTCATTATCTATTTCAAAGTAATATCCCCCAATAAAATGGCAAACAATCGTCTTACGGGTTGAGTGCGTGAAGTGAGTTTTGCTTTTAATGTCTTACATCAGAAAGCTTTAGAGTTTATAAACTCAATATATTTACTATTTCTTCCTGCAAAGGTCAAGTCTGTTATTTCATTTTATCCATTAATGAGGTTTTCATGAGGAATTTTTGTGTAAAGTGTACTAAAATCGTTCGTTGAGATAAATTTAGCCCCTTCACGGGTTTTTAATATCGATTTTTGTCATGTATATACTTATGATTATTTACTACACAAAAAGAGATTTAAATTACTGTAGAGTTTACTCTTAATATGGAATATCTGTATTCAATTGTATATTGAATTAAAAACTTGAGAAACAGCTTTGCTAAAAAGTTTAGTGCTACAAAATCTGGAGGTTACAATAAAGCGAGCACCTATTGAGTTTTATGCATTTTGGGTATCCAGTACAAAATTGAAACGATTGTGTTTTTTCATGTTTCAATTCCTAACTTTTCATTTAATGAGATGTTATTAAATACAATATTATCTGGGACACAAGTAGATATTTTATACTTGGGTGATGGTGTTCCTGTTAAACCTACTTCAGACAATTTTCTTTTGCATATAATATTTTTACATATGAACGCTATATTATTTGTCGCTTCATCAATAGGGATTATAACAAATTTATTTCTAAGTTCCAAGAGATTTACTAATACTTCAGAATTTTTAATATACACATACAAAGAAAAAGATTTTATCAAAATTAAGATATAAACTTGTTTAACATTCAACAAACACACACACGCACGCACGCACACACACACACACACTTTCTTTCTCTCTCACTCTGCTTCTCATATTTGTCTATTTACCTGGTAAGACGATAAATAAATTTTAGAACAGAGCATACCTGGAAATTCATCAAAGGAGAAACATTTTTCCTGGAATTACCGAAATAATAAGAAATGAACAAGTTTTCTCTGGAGAGAATTCCATTTTATTATGAATGGTGAAATTTCCCAGAGAAAGGCCTAAACCTCTCAGTAAACAAAACTCCCATTTATTTAGGCGGAGTGAAGATATAAGAGGACCGTCCAGCAAGATCTGATTCCCAAAATGCATCTAGTAACAGCTCATTTATAGATTAAATACCTTGATAACAGACTTTTAATTTACACATTGAAAAGACTTTACCTTCCCTATAAATTGCATAAAATCATTTCTCTGATTTGTTTGAAATTCATGTACATAAATGGTGTAACACGAGAAGATTTTGTCGTTTATTCCACTGTAATTAGTCTCTCTCCGGTTAGCTTACAAGTCCGTTTCTTTTCCTCCTACTTAGCTGAATGATAACATCAACGCTCCTTTCAAAGCAGTAGTAACTTCACAATTGATTTTATGTGGGAACCTTTTGACACTATACTATAAAACTTATCTCGATGGAGTAAACAACAAAAAAAATCTTTAAAAAAAAACGCAGTATGATTATTGCTTTTAATAAAAAAATTGCTTTTTATACCCTACATATTTCGTAGAAATTGAATAAAAAAACCTTTTTATTCGTTCATTTTTTTTTAATGGATATTGGAGAGGTTTGGTTTCACTATTGCAAAAAGTGTAACTGGAAGGTTTGTTGAAAGATAAACCAATCTTAGATTCTAACGAAAAAATATGCACACTAGATTTTAAGAATGAAAATAAATAGAATGACATTAAAACAATTTATTTATCAATCGTTTTGATATTCGAGATTCTTGACAGTTTAAACAACGAAGAATCGTTGAAACCCATTATATTCCGTTGCAGTTATATTGTGTTGATAAAAGGCAATGTTATAATAACGAAAGAAGATCAACTGCATCCATCGAATCAATATTTAAAAAAAATGGATTATCAAAAGCCTAAGAAAGAAAGAAAAAAGTCTGCCAAGTTTGTTAGTAAAGATTAAAAGAAGAATTAACTTATTAAATGTTTAGATGTTGATTGTAAATTCAACTCATTTACTTTATTTTGTCGAAGTCATACATAGGCTCTAAAATAGTATTATGTTTAATTAAAAGGTGTAATCAAATTACATATTCATGGAATATTAATGTAAATCTGAAATGAAATCCTTTTAATTAATCTAAATTCCATGATGGCGATGAAATCTGATAAAGACATAATAATTATTGAATAAAATATATACAGAGACTTTGTACGACTTTTGTAGTCACTTCAAAGCAAAGATCAACAGATATTACTTATTTTAGTTAAAAAAAAAATGTCTTAAAATACTACTCATCAAGCATTTCATTTGAAAGTATTGCTTATTTATTACTCGAATTCGTTATTAGTACAAATTCAGTTACAATATTCGTAGCACAGTGTTGACATTCTGGACTGATGCCTTTTGACCGAATGCGATTGTAACTTGCAGTCGTCTGTGCTCCACTGTTATCCTTTTGACTGACTACTTTTATTTTGATGTCTTTCGTTTTGGATTCTTCCTATCACTTTGCTTTTTATAAACTTTTACTTCATTGAAAATAGAATATAACTCATTTTATTGAAAATTTATTTCATCACTATAAATAAAATTGTTACTTATTTTATGAGAAGTACTCCACTGAAAATAAATCATTATTTACTTTATTGAAAATTTATTCCATTACAATAAATTAAAACGTTACTTATTTTATCAAAGGGATTATTTTATTCATTACTATGAATTGAATAATCTGAAATATCTATTTTATCAAAACATTTTTACTCAAGTGGTAAACTTCAGACAACCGACACTTTATCCGTCATCTTTTCAATGGAACACTTTTCAATCGGGTAATATTTCCAGTTTTCACCGCTGGACATTTGTTTTCATTTCTTTGTCAGCTGAGAAAATCGAAGCGTCGCCGTTAAATGATTTTCCTCCTCTTTTGAGGAGGGTATATTCATTTTCTTCCCACAATTATGGTGCATTACTTACCTGTGTCTCAAAATGAAGCAGAAGATAACCACAGTAGTAAGATAAATTTATTCTAGCTTGCCATATTTTGCTATTTATACAATGTTTTGGATTTCATTTCTTGTTTTGAGAACTGAACTTAATCCCATAACCATGTTCTCCGCCCATCTGTTGCCTTTCTATTAAGTCTTTTAGAAAAAAAAAAACAACAACGGGGGGAGAAATATATCGCGGTTCACTTGAACGTACTATTGTTAACAAGCATTACCAACCCGATACTAAAGTATCAACTTTTTCAACCCTGGTTTCAATCTCTGGTTTGTGGAATGGAACAACCACAATGTCGAAGATACTTGACAGATTTGAATATAAACTTTCGATTCAATTAATTCAAATTACGCATGAGACATGATGGTTCTTGGTTCCCCTCGCCAACAGAAATAAAAGTCTGAAAAGAAAAGAAAAAAAATCCAGTTTGAACTATGACAATGCTCATTTACGATTATTTGTTCAACTAAACCGCCATTTTCAAAGTTTAATTACAACTTGAACTTCATTATTTTAGATGAAGTAAGTTTATCGTAAACCAATCATACTACTATTTGTCTTCATCTTGATTTTTTTTACTTGCTTTTCTTCATTACAACTCAGAGCCCCAATCTAACCAGTACTGATGGGAAGTAAAGTAAAAGATAACTTCTCCGTGGGTGAGACTCCAACTCGCACCCCTTTTTGAGCCCGAGCTTGTGTCACATATTGCTGTGGTGGGACAGTGATTAAATAGCGCCCCTTTTTGCTACTGGGAAGATTGGTTAAACACGTTAGCTGCTCAAACCATCTAAAAAATTACGATGTAGGTAAACAGTAGTAAAAAATGAATGTTCATGTGGCAATTGGTACCTTTCCCGTTTCAAAATGGCTGCTGGTCCAGAACCCAAGTGCTCTCCGTTTGTGACTGCCTACTGTAAAAACTACTCAGTGAGCATGGGTAAGCATTCCTGTTAGCCCTAGGTAGGTTTTTAGCAAGTCAGATTTTGAAAATTCCCCTCCTTCCCCAATGTTTTCAGGAGCATTGATCGATTCGCCACAATAAATCTGTTAAAGTAGACACAATATGTACCATAAGTTCGACTGACTGATGGCTTTTCCTACCAGAGTCAAAGAGAGAGGGGAGATGCTTTGATTGCTTGGTGAGAGGGTGAGATATCAAGAGGGAGATAATGAGTTCCAAGAAATTTCCCCCGCCAAGACACCAGAAAATTCTTATCTAGAGCAACATTCTTTCTCCTACTGTAACCCCCTGTGAGAACTCTGGCTCTTACTCCCCCCCCCATCACTATTAAAGTGTAAGAGTTGTATTACATTATTTTCTTCCACTTTCAAAAGTGACTTCTTTTTTAAAATAAAACTCTTTCTTTGAGAAAAGATGTATTTACATTGAAAGCATACAAAAATATTTCAAACTGGAACAGCTATTAAGAAAGTTTCAGTAAAGAAAAGTTTTTCTCTGATAATTAAATGAATACATTAGAATGAAAAACATTACGTATATCTTGATATAACTTTTTATTTCCAAATTGCTTGAAGGTCAATGTTATGTGTGGAATTTTTGTATAAAGTTTCTCGCGAGATATATATTCCTTATACAATATATGTTAATTATTTTTAATATATCTTATTTCTGAAAAATTGGATTAATTTATTTTTGCTTATAGTTTTAAAAATAACTGACCTTTTTGATTGTGACGTTTCACACCCTTGTCCACTCAATAGTAAAAATGTTGCACAAATAATAAAAGTCAACAATTTGATTTATTCAAAAAAATAACGATTTAATTTGATTGTTATTAATTCTATCAGACTAGATTAAATACTTGCCCTAATGGGTGGTGTAAAATTGATGTCCAAAAATGAATTAATAAAACAGACTAATTGATAATTTATTATCATCACTAGTGGTTGTACTTGAACAGCTTGAATAAACTTCAACCTGCATCTTTAACTTCCATTTTCAAGGCCTCAGGTACTTTCCATTTCAATTCTCTACAGCAATATGTGCAAATATGTTCACTTTCTGAGTCCAAAGTCTGCTGAATATCAGCTTCAGCCTTTCAGGAATTATCTATTTGTCTGTTGTTATAATCTTTTAAGTAACTACAATTTCTTTTTTCTTTTACTTTAAGATTTTATTTCTCATCTTAATCAGAAATCTGAAAATAGATAAACTTTTTTGTTAAAGGTATATGGAATACATAATTGGCAATGAATGGAATGTAAGATATCGTGGGTATATGTCATATGTATAATTCTTGTAGAGGTAGGCTACATACAGTAATGATGTTATAAGGATACTATATGTGACCACTTTTATTATGGTTTTGTTGTGTATCTTAAACTAAATTAAGGGAAACTTTCTTATTAGGTCTAAGTTTTGATTATGGCTCTTAATACATTTTTGAGGGAAAATTGGGAAAACTTGTAAAAATATGGTAATGTTCAACCTGCTAATTCATCCATAATGAGTAAAAAATCAAAACTAATGATTACATATGATAGAGCTACGAGGGGGGGTCAGTTAATGAGAATTTTCCCCTTACCCAACACACATTTAAAAAATCCCTTTAACTTATTTTAGGGACATCCTAGGACAAACTGCAATGAAGTACTAGTGCTGTGTTGAGTATTCTCTTTCCAAAGTCAAAATTTCAAAGGGTTATAGCCCCTCAACCAATTGGAATTATAAAAAAAAAAGATTTTAATTTTGGTGGTTTGAGCAAAAACTCACATGACATACCAACTTTTATGGAAAATGTGATGGGATGTAGCTTTATGTCCTTCCTGATTTGTCAGAGAATGCACCAGTTGCAAAACAATGTGTGGAAGATAAAGTTTAACAACAAAAAATGAAGTTTCATACATGTGTGGTGCCTTCTATATTTTTAGTTGAGATTTACTACTAAACTCTACTTATAGCTAGATGACATCTCCCTATAAAAGCCCCGAACACACGTGTTCAATAACTCATTTGCCCTGGCTCTTCCAGCTGATTACTCTTTCTCCCTCTTTCACCAGCCTCCTGGGCGATCTGAACTTTACGGTTTTTCCACCGTGACCAATCACTGTACCGAATGGTACCCTTTTTATTTCACAATGTCGAGGCATCCCTCTTACACACAGCTATTCAACTGTGACCTCAACACTAGCTCAAAGCCCGTATACATCTCCATCTCTCATGAATGAAATGGCAACACCTTTACTAAACAACTGTTACAACGAGCTGTCTTCTAATTTTCCTTACTTCCGGAAGTGCATGTTGGTTAAACCCCATGTGTTTTCTGTGTCTTAAATAGTCTGTCAGTCATGTGTTTGTAAGTGTCTGAGAATGTCCACCAAGTTGCTCACATGTGACCCCAAATACATTGCCCACAATTTGGCAGTTAGGCATACATACTGATACCCGGTCTCTATAACCATTCCTTGGTACGCTCCAAGCCTTATTGATTCATAGCATTTCAGTCAGCTCTGCTTCATCAACACCTGAATATTACTATTACTTGGTATCTTCACATCTGCAATCATACTTGGCTTGCATACTCTCCATGCTGCAATGGCAATCGTACATCTCCCTGCCTCCTTTGACATTTCCTGTGATGTCGACGTGTGGCACTAACAATCAAACCACATAAAGGCAAATTTCTATGTATTTACCAACAACATCTTGCTACACACAACCAACAGCAATTATTAGTCTACCCCACACAAGGAACCATCATACTTATACATGCAGATAAGAATGAAGACAAATACAAATAATAGTATAAATACATCTAGCAAAGATTTAATGACCAATAAACGACAATACAAAATGGGTACATAATAGTAGCGGAAGAAATGGATGAAAATGCAAGTACCATTTAATAGTTTTTACTGCTTTAGTAAAGAATCTAAAGGACTTATTTCTATGACGGAGAAGAGAAAGAAACCCATGACTAAGTGTTGTTCATTGTTATTGACTACTTGATGGTGTAGATTTGCTGAATTGGTGCTGTTTTCATGGATCTAGGTCAAAAGGCATCTGTCAAAGTGCAGACAGATAATCAGTTAATCAAATATTACTCGAATATCTTGGTTGTAACAAAATTGTCCCATAATATAATTTCTCTCATTATAAAAGTAATATTCATTTTATTATCATGAATTAAGCAAATTTAAATTATTACTTATCCTATTCTTCCTGTGACGTATGGTACGAATAGAAAAAACAAAATCACTATAAAACCCTGATTCATTCAAATTTACAAAGAATTTAATTAAATTGCTGAATCAGCACAAATTCAGTTGAAATATAAGTAGTATAGAGTTGACATTCTCAACTGATGTCTTTTGATCAGTCAATATTGTAACTGGCAGTAGTTTTTACTACACTGCTTGCATTTTGACTGGTCACAGTTTTTATGAGGCCTGATTCTTCATACAGCAAGACAATGTTACTACAACAGTTATTCGGGAAAAAAATCAATGAAGGCTCTTTGAAGGGAGTCCTACACGCTTATTAACGTCACTGAAGAAGTAGGCTTATAGAATATTTGAGAAAGATCTTGATGCCAGTAGAAATAGCTAACAAGAATGCTCTGTGGGTCAAGGTTGAAAAATAGAAAGCATGCTGGTTGAGTGACCAGGGCTGCACATGGCTATAAAAACCAGAGGGAGTGATGAAAGACAGAAGTGGTTGCCTTTAGAGACTTAGGTCTAGAGGTAGTGATGTCTCAGAATTTGAGGATTCAAACAGCTATTTTTCCAATGGACCAATTTGTAGTAATAATTCTTGATAGAATGATCAAAAATGTGAAGGAAAATTAAACTAATTTATCTGTTATTATTATCATTATAGATTACTTTTGCTATCAGTCTATATTCCTGTAATCTATCACTACTATAACTTAATTTTTAGGCTCATTACTTGTGAAGGGGGAGTATTGAATGAATGACCTTTATAGTGAGGGTTAAGTCCCTTTTGCTCCCATTCAAGCATAAGTACTCTCTTCCATTCTCACCTACATCCATTACATTGCAAGAGTCAGGAGGGAGGAGAGAAAGGATATAAGATATTGGAAGAATTTTAATCTCATTGCTGCAAGATACTATGCTTTAGTTTCTGTTGACTTCTCACCTCCTTTATTCACTTTGTAATCTGCCAGACATCAAGAGGGGGAATGAGTAATAAAACTCGAGAACATATTTAAACAAATAAATCAAGTGAAGAGTCTCACTCTCTCTCTCTCTCTCAGCCTCAGTTGCTCCCACATTATGTGACACATGAGGCAGTCAAGGTGCTCCATCATGTACGATCTGCAGCCAGTCTGGTGGTGTCATTCCACCGTTGTAGACCAGTCAGAGATCCCTCTACCACCTGAGGCCTAAAAATTACCAGGAAGAAATCAATAATAACCAGAAAGTATACCTACAAACAAGCAGAATAATCTATAAGATTAATATTTTTTCATTTATTGATCACTTGACCAAAGAAATATCATTCTGATGAAAGTAACAATTCTAGAGCAAAACACTTGATCCCTTTGTGTATGAACCTGGAATTTTTATGCATTTGAAAAGCAAAGACATAAGAGAGACTAATCTATAATCAGCATTTGATGGTTATCTCTGTTGACAAATATTACAGACAAAAGATATCGACAATCATGTAGCATATCATATCTAAGTAGATTATTATAACTTGTTCATGACCTGTTACTTCACTGACAGTTATCATATGTGTACAGCAGGCTCAGCTGATGGCTACTACTGATACTATGTGTGACAGTCACAGTAGGAAGGGAGAGAGGAGGAAAAAAGTAGTTTGATAAAAGGAGAGAAATGAAAGGAGTAGTGTAAGAGTGCTTGAAAGTGTGACAGACGTGGCTCTTATTGTTTATATATGATTGAACAACTATAGCCATTGAAGATGATGAAGGCTTCCACCCTTTTTTATTGGTGTGTGTGTTTGTTAGTTTATTATTATCCTATGCTCCTGACCATATCGTCCCGTCTACAAACTTGAAAATGGCATCAGTACTCCACTAGATGCCTTCTGAAAGAAAAATTTATTCTTGGAAAAAAATGTTTTTGACCTTTTCTGGATAATATTCATATTATAAGTAAAATTCATTCTGAGATATTTATTCTTCCGTGGAATTTTTCAATTTCGAATTTTGATGCTACGATTGTTCAATTGTTGACTGTGATGGTGAGTTATTATTTTTGAACTAAATGAGTTTTCACACTAGTTTTGATTTGGTGGCTTACAATGGAGATTCAGTGACAGCATGACTCCTCAATACTCAAGCACTTTCCTCAGTATTCTAGCTGTTTTCACTTGTGTCATTGTCTGGGTGGTCTTAATTTTTCCTTGGAATTCCAGCTTCTCCTGCCTTTTCGATCAACTCATCAGGATTGTTCCCAGTACTTTAAAGATGATCAGCACAACTGTCACCTTCCTTTTCCATTATTTCCTCAGTTGTCTGACAAGGTCTAGATCAGGTGTGACAAACCTATGGCATGCATACCACTCTAGGCATTATATTGATAATGGGGAGATATGATTTATCGTTGGTGATTTTTATTAAACAAGTGAAATAAGTTCAACAATGTGTCCACCTTCCATGGTAATAGGAGGAAGAGGACCAAGTGGTTTTCCCTTGAGTCAATTGATTCTCATACTTGTAAAATATTGCGATATGGAAATATTCTGCTTGTATTTTCAATAAAAATCATTAATAGCCATTTTTGGCGTTTTTTTTTTTTTAATGAAAATGCTGACCTCAGACATTATGCCATCATAGCAGCTAGTAAAAAAAATTGATCAGATTAGATATTTTTTTGGTGTCACACTATTTAATGAAATTATAACTCTTGCTTCCTTCCTATTTCTGTTGTCTAATGGAATAAGAAATAACCGACTGACTAAAAAAAAAAAGAATTGGTAACCTTTGATTCATCTACTGCCACCTCAGTTATTGATTATCTAAACAGACTTTCAAGCATTTTGTTCTCTTTCCCCGGATGAAATTTTGTTAATCATAAATATGATAAAAATGGTAATCTGCTGCTGGAAAATTCCCATGAGCACACGAGGAGATTTTTTTTTTTCTAGAAGATCAATGTGGGCAAGAACTCTTAAAGATTTTTGACATCCCTGTTTATCCAGCCTCTCCTTTTCTTTCAACTTTACTCTTCTGTCTGCTGGAACAACAAAATTCCATTATCAGACTTTTTTTTTTTTTTTTTTACTTGTTCACAATGATTAGATCTGGTCTTCTGGCCTGGATTAAGTGACCTGTTTGAATCTCAATGTCCCAGAGGATTTTGTGTTTTCCCTGAGACAGATTTTGGTTTGTGCATATATCATTGATCTGTATAGACTAGTCCAAGCAAGTCATTTGCACTTTCGGATCACGTTCCCAAATCAGTTGTACATATTCTTGTACACTCTCTGTACCTTATCTTTTTTGGCCCTTAATTTGTTTTAATGGCGTTGTCCATTCCAGGAGCTCAAGTAGTAATTTGATCTGTTGAGCCAACATTAGGATATAAAGATAAGTTGAGATTATAGCAGATTATTTTGGGTTGTTATTAACATCAGTTTGGTTTCTCTCTTCAGATTTCTCTTGATATCATGGTCTTGTTTTCATTCATTATTCTTTCATATGGTCTTCTGCAATGTTCCTACAGTAGTTATATTCTCTTTTTTTTTTTTTCAGATCTCCTGGTTCTCTAATTGTTGCACTAGTATTTCTCCCTGTATTACTTCTAGTATACATTGGCTGATGCAACTGATTGTTAGAGGTTGATGATAGAAGAATGGTTAATGATTGCATCATCAATTGTTCATTCTTACTTTCATATTTCTCATTCTTTTTTCCTTTTTTTTTTTTCTCATCTTATCACATGTTACAGGCCCGAATTCAATGGTTCTTACTCAGATTACTCAATGCCCAAATGGTAGGAATGTGTCATCACTTCAGGAAATAACAGGATTCTGTTTTTTCTCACTTTATTTTATTCATTTATCTTTTTTCTTTGAAGAGGTTGCATGAAATCAAAAATAATTTTTCATCATAAAACAATAATTTCATTAATGTATCGAGTAAGAATTATACTATCATTCTACTTATTTTTTTAATCTGTAATTCTATCTCTAACATCGGCATGGATTATGGGTGTGGCCAAGGGTTTTGTGATTCATCTGTTTTGTCTGTATTCACCCTGGATCTACTTTTGTTGGATCACTGAGTTTTAGTAGACTTTGTTAACCATAAGGTATATATATATATATATATATATATATATATATATATATATATATATATATATATATACACACACACACACACACACAGAGTATATGTGGTACAAATTAGGCTAGCAGTATAACATAATATCATTATATATCAATAATATAACGCCATTTCTGAAATGTATAGGATTTATTTCATAGAGTGCTCGATACATACAACATTTTACTCATGGAGTTGAATTGTTTCAGAGTAGAGCTGGAAATAAATAGCAGGTTGTGGATTCGCTACACAAGAAGAGGCCCAGAGAGGGCCAAAACATGAACTAGTTTGTGTAGCAAATCCACAACCTACTATTTATATATATATATTCTTCCGTTCATCACACCAAATTTGAACTTGTTTTGTTTTACCAATTATGCAATGTTGAGTGCAGGTGACAGTGTTCTCCTATGGCCGAGGAGTTTTTTCCTGTGACTAACTACCAAACTCTGTATTTAGTTTTAAGGAGTGACCACAAGTGTGTGTGTGTGTGTGTGTGTGTGTGTGTGTGTGTGTGTGTGTGTGTGTGTGTGTGCTGAGACTAATGCTGCAGTGGTATGTGGTGTTGAGAAGATGAATTCCTGATAGAATTCTTTGTCTCCAACATGTTCACATTGGTAAGTACGACTTTTACAGTTTCAGGTTATTATTATTCATTCTCCTCATATCTTTCATCCTTTCTCTCCTCCCTCCCAATCCATCATTGCAATATAATGAACAAGGGTAAAAAAAGGAAGAAAAGGCTTATGCATGAATGGGAGCTAAAAAGGACTCAACCTTCACTATAATTGTTTAACAATGTAATGTATGAGGGTAAGAACAGAGAAAAGTGCTTATGCTTGAATAGAAAAAAAAAAACAGTCTTCTCTATAACTATCATTAACTATTCCTCCCCCACAAGTTTAGGTCCTAAAATCAAGTTATAGGGGTAGTAAACCTAAAGAATATAGACAGATAACAAAAGTGATCAATAATGATATCAACATTTGTGTTAGTCTCCTTTGCCTTTGCATAGTATAATTGTTGATAGTCGATGCTAGAATCCGTAAAAAATTTATGGCAACACAACACAAACACTGCAATTAATTCACTTATCATTTCAACCATTGTAGCCCCTTGCACCTAAAACTGAACCTGATCAAACATACTACTCACTTATTATAGGCAATACTAATCAGGCTCTCTTTGATAGATAAACCAAATGACATTAGATCTGTTATGTCACGTTTCCCCAACTAATCATTCTCTCCTATATCACACTTTAATGTATAGGAATAACATAATAACCAACTCTCTCCTTCTCTCTGAAGATGCCACCTAGTTATCCAATCTTGAAAGGCCACTTCTATCATGATCAATCTTACTAATGTTTATATGTATTTTTCCTTCCAGCTTTATATGTAGTTATAAATGTATACACCCTATTTGTTTGTCTAAACATTTGTACGTGTCTTCATTATGATTACAAACCCTGTTGAATCGCTGCATCCATATTTATATATAGCACATAAATTCTCCCTTCTGCCATTGTAATTATCAACTACCTTCCATTATCAACACTTATAGTGAGGTCAGCATCTAGCAGTAAACTCAAAGCAAGTTAAAACAAATTCCTTTGTCCTCAGTAACTAACACCTTCATGTCGCTATGCAGAGCCAACTACCACACCTAATCTCCCCCCCACAATATAGGAACCATCATACCTATAGCAGTTTTAATTTGATCAAAATTTCTATTCAATCAAAACAAGGATAGAAAATAACTATTATGATTGAAAGTTCATGTAATCGAAGTGAAATCGCATCTTTTTTTAAAATAAAAATGTAAGTAAATTTAACCAGTATATCTCTGAATTTTTGAGATGAGGTATTATTATCATTTTGATTAATATTCGGACCATCCTCATCTTGGTTGTTTTTCATACAACGTTTTGGCCGTTGTACTCTACGGCCTTCATCAGGTATCATCTGGTAGGTGTGGGGAAGTAATGAACCGAACCCTTTATTCAACCGATGAAGGCAGTAGAGTACAATGGCCGAAACGTTATATGAAAAACAACCATGATGAGGATGGTCCGAATATTAATAGAAATAATAGATTTAACCAGTTAGACAATTTCACAGATTTGGCATCACGTATACTTGTAGTGTATATGATGTACTTACAAGTAACAGATCAGAATGAAAAGGGACTAGAAATATTTATAGGAAAGTCAATGGTAAGCATTTTTATTCAAAATACATATAAAACAATAAAGTACAGTATTGTATCAAGAATGGCAAAATACAATAGTATTTGCCTCTACTAGGTGAAAAGGCCCCCTCAAAATTGTGGGCCCCTGCCATCTGCCCCCTCCTCACCCTATCTTACCTATTCACAGCAAATTACTGATTCATTTCTCAAATTATTTTTCAGATCTTGAGAAAGATGTGGATACTTCACTGGAAGTTTCAAAATGTAAAAGTAAGTAATGACTTCTCATCACATTCAATAAATGAATAACAGTAGCATTAAAATTCAAAGTCATTTAAGAAAAATTCTATCAGAGGATAGATATGGTTATAATTGATTCTATTCATGACAATCACTGGCATTTTTGACTGGAAAACATTCTGGAGAATCTGAACGTTATAAACACATTAAAATAAGGCCCAAGGAAGGTGAAAAAAGTTGGGGGTTTTTTGTTTGTTTTTCTTTCAAAAAATCTAAACATTTTTTTAGATGTTGCTAATTTTGAAGTCTGTAGATAAAATGGTATGGCCAGGAGTGCTGGTACACACAAACACACATACTCATGTATAAAAAGGATTGATCTTTTCGCCATCTTTGGTGGCTATGGTTGTTCAACTTTGTACAAAATGATTGGCTAAAGTTTGTGATTTGTTAATGTGGATCTACTTATTGTATATGGCTTATTGTATTTATTTATTTTATTTTATTTGTCATTATTGTGTTTATCTATATTAAATGCAATATATATAGATATTTGTTTGTCATCATTGATCATTGCTACCCACACCAGAGCAGTTTAATGACTGTTGCTGGGTTTTGGTTATTTATGTGTTCTAACAATTATATGTATCTATGTATCCAGACTTTGCCCAGACATAACTGTTCATAATAGAAACTTGAAATTTTACACACATACTCTCCTCAAAGAGTTGGGAAAATGGTATTTTTGTTTTTTGAAAATTCAAATTTTGGAGTTCAATTTGCAACATAAGTTCATTCTGAATTGATCCCTTAATTTGTATCCATCACTCCTTAATTCCCCAGGAAAAAAGAAACATATATAAATGTGGTGGTGATCCATAATTTCCCTTGGAATGCTAGTTTGTTATACGTTATCAGTCAATATTGATCTATATGTTGAGTATCACCCATTGTTTATTCAAACTGCTCTAATACATTTAAGTAGAATGCAGACTACCAAGGACTGACTGAGTGGATTAGCTATTGGGCAGTGCCCCAGGATTTAAAGCACCCAGAGGCCAAAGTATCAAGAGTTAAGGGGGCCCCATAACCTTTTTCTGCTCAGGGGCCCAGATCACTATCAATCCTCCATTGGATTCAACTGTGAAATCACAAAAACCTTGGTGAACCCAAATAATTCAGATTTGGATGAACAATACCAAGAATAGTATTCTTGCTTTGTAGATAACTTTGATATTACAACATTGAAAGGTTTATCTTGGGTTAGAACAGTAGTTGCCAACCTTTTCAAGGTCATACCCCACTTTTTCTCAATAAGATTACTAGTTTTTTTTCCACTTTAGACGATTTTATTGACACACGTCGCTTATCACCAAAAGTCTGCGATAGTCGCTACTAATTATATTGAAATAGAATTACCTCAAAATAGATTCTGGGAGAAGAATGTTGCAGTCATTTAAGAAAATTAAAAATTCTACTGAAGTTAATAAAACAAATAAACACAATGGCAAAAAACTAATACTAAAACAAAATTTAAAATAAATTCTTATAAACAACTTTGATAAGGAAAATTCAGACTTTTGGTTGCACAGTTCAATTCTATCTTGCATCACATGTCCCTACAACCTTCGAACCAAGAACATTAACCAAGATTTTCATTTTCACCTGATGGCCTGATTTCTCCTTTGGACCAACTAAATTCTTCCTTTGGTGAGGAATTATCCTCCTTCTCCCTTCCCCAGTTGGGAACCGCCGGGACGAAAGAGTTAAATGCTGTAATGTAAGGTAGAATCTCTCCACAAGCCCACAAAATTTCATCAAATTATAACAACAAAATTATCCAATTGGGAGAAAGGAAACAATAACAGCAGACACCCATAGCGAATGATAGTTTTCAATTACTTTTTCCACCCAAGGACAATAAACAAGAAGTAGCCTTCTCTGTGGAAAAAAGTAATTGCAATTTTTTTCCCAGTTACAATGTAAATTGAGATAAAATTGGTTGCTGGATATTTTTAAGCCTTTCACAGCAACGGTGCCTATGCAAGATGTTAAATTAATTCTAAAATATAATTTCAAATTTTGACTACTCAAACTGCTGATAATGTCAACAAAGCATTTGGAGTGAACACTACTACAGTGTGAACTGTTCAGCATTGGTTCAATAGATTTAGGTCTGGAAATATAGATACGAGTGAACCTCGAAGGAGGGCAAAATCCGTTCTATATGATGAAAAATTATCAACTACAGTGGGTAATGGCCCTCGAACAGAGGTTTGAGCAATTTCTAGAGACTAGGACTTGAACAGTGACCATATCATGTTATCTTAAGGCAATAAGAAAGGTTAAAAAGTTGGAAAAATGGGTCCCGTATGAACTGAAAAAAATGCTCTATGATCGTGACAGACTCCTCACCTTTCAGCTCACTATGCCTACGCTTAGAGAATAGAAACGTGAAGTCTTTCAGCATCCTCCATATTCACTTGAGATTCCTACCCCCGATAATTATCTTTTCAAGAATTTTGAACTTTGTGTCCATTATAAAGTGTCCAATTATAAAGAAATCATGATTTGTGCTTTTACTGAATTTGTGTCCACTTAATGTAAAGAAATTTATAGAGATGACGTTGTCCTTGGAGGATCATTAGGAGAATGTTATTGCTTCAAATGGGTCAGATTTTGATTAATATTTACTGCTTCTTATTATTTATATCATCCTTCATTGTACTATTGAAAAAAATCATATTTCATATATAGCAACTTGATACTTCTTTTGTAAATTTGATTTGTTAGAAGCTGTCAACAAAAACACTCAACGTAGGTTTCTTCGGTTTTCAAGTCAGTTTTGCTGGCTGGCTTTAATGTATCACACATACAGGCCACACCAATGGAGCTAATGGGCTGAAAATTCAAACATTCACTCCCTATTCCTAAAAAATGTTTTTTTTTTAAATTCTTGTTTCGTTTCATATGTTTTTAGTGAAAGGTTCAATTTTGCTAAGTAAATTTAAGCTACATTGATCACTTAGTTTGTGTCCAGCAGCATTCATGCTTGCTTTTTGAAATCTCAGTTTTTTTTAGTTATCATTGCTTAACAGAAGGCGAGGGAAGTAGCATGATCATTAATCACCCCATTTTCCAATTTTTGAATTGATCACCCCCAACACGGCATGCTGCCGAAAGACATTGGTCATTAGACGGTTCCTATTGAGTGACTAACCAGACATCTCTAAGTATTATGTAAATTTTGCTTGTCTATTATGGAGTGACTTCGATCTTTGCAAGTATGATGGGCTTTTTTTCATTTTTCTCTTTTCTTTTTTTCTGTACCTATTCTTGAACCCGGTTCAAGGTAATCAGGGTATCATAGATGATTTAATCATGGGTGCGTCAAAGGTAGAAATAACTTGACGGAGTCCATCACTGTTCAGGCTGGTTTGGAATCAGTTTTGTTCTCCTAAATTGGTTGCCAACCATAGCTAGAGAGCTCACTTTACCCTACTGAGAATTATAGACTTAAAGTGAACATTTCTCACATCCATGTAAAGGTTATAAGTCAGCACATTTTTAAAAATTGAAATTGAAAATTGTGTGACTTGTGAATACAACAATTTTTGCTACTGTTTGAATTCTAATATGATATTTTTGATTAAACTCCCTAACTTTCTTTCCTCCCCTTTCTCTTCCTACCCTCTTATTGAAATACCTAATTTTCTCTTTTCTCCTCTCTCTTCCTAATCCCAGAAAGCTACCTAACTTTCTTATCTGTCCTTTTGATAAAATTAGAACAAACAGGATGATATAATAGTTTTTCAATTTTCTGTGTTGCTTTTTTGTTAAATATATTTTTGCAATTATTGTTACTTTGATTTCAGATAGCATTCCTGCTCGATATGTTCTGGCAATCATTGCTTTCTTTGGGTTTATCAATGTATATGCCTTGCGAGTGAATCTGAGTGTTGCCATTGTCACAATGACCAATATGACAGACCCTGAACAGTCATCCAACTACAGTGAATGTCCAGTTGACAATTCCACAGCAAAAGAACATGTAAGAATAGTCTTTGTATGATGAAATTTTTCTCCTCTTCTGGATGTTAATCCTACCTGACCATAAGGTACAGATTAGCAAGCTGGTCTAGCAGAACATTACTACTGAGCAGTGAGTTCAATTTCAATTGGATGCCCCCCCATACTCGTCTTAATACTAAGCTAAGCTTGGTAAATATTTTTCTACCTGCCTGTGATAGTTAGGAAGCAATCTCACATATTTCCACTGAGTAATGAGCTTGATGCTAAATAGGTATCTCATACTTAGGTAAAAAGTAAGCTAAGCTTAGCAAATAGTTATCAAACATTAGAATAAATTTGCAGATTGTTTTGAGATGTTATTCATTCTTTTAAATTTCAGATGATTGACAATGAAGCTATTCTTAAGCATAATGTGGTTAATGATTGGATTAGGTTTATGTGTCATAATGGTGAATTTAGTAAACAATATTGGAAACTCAAATTTTTTAACAATAATTTCATTATTCGCCTTACATATTTTGTGTCTTGGTCATTTGTTTTCAAGCACAAAAATGAAGAAATATCAAAATAGATGATACAGCTTTAGTGTGGAGAGGAGATGATGTAGGGTTGGGATTTAATTATAGTTTCATCTTTGACCATGCCTTGTATACACTTCAGTGTCATAATGCACATGTACCAAAAGTTCTGGTAATTTGAATAGCATACACAAACTGGACTTATGTGTGGAATTTTTGGAGAATTGCTTGAATTGCTATATTCATGTTCAAAGGTACTACTTTGAATACAAATCCTGTCCTCCACAGAATCACCTTGAATACAAATTCTGTCCTCCTCAGAATCACCTTGAATACAAATTCTGTCCCCCACAGAATCACCTTGAAAACAAATCCTGTTCCCCTCGGAATCACCTTGAATACAAATTCTGTCCTCCATATTTTGAAGAAAAGTCCTGTCCATGGGGACATAATCTGCTATGTACCAGTGTTTTTTCTTCTAGTATATGCCAAATGCACATTTATAATACCATAAGTTATAAGCTGAATTGTCCAACCTTCCTAATTCACCCAGACTTTGACCTCTATAGGAAGTTATTCAGATCAGAGTACAGTCCATGGCAAAAAAAGGCTCTTGCTGATTCTTTACTGCACTCATTCTCTGTCCTGCTTTATCTGTGAATCATTTGGAGATTGTTACCTTTCCCACTTCAAAATGGCTGCCACGTCAGTATTTTTACGGTTAGGATTATGATTCACCATCAGCACTTGCCACTCTCAGTATATCCCCTCTCCATTTTTACTAAATCGCGTGAAACCCTTTCAAATGTTGACGTATATTCTCCCACGTGTCAGTGAGAAGGGATGCTGGTGACAAAAAAAAAAAATAGAAAATTTAACCTGTAAAATTGTTGTAATCATTTATTTATAGATGTGCTAGCATTTATAGCAATCGCTGTCACTGACTGACAAATTGACATAGCAAAAGCCTTACACCATCACCACGAAACATTCCCCCTCTCTTATGAATCTGATGTTGCTTAAGAACATGGAATTCTATTTTTTTATGCCAGAAGACAAACATACATCAATTGCATCAATGAAATTCTACTTTACTAATCCTAAAGAGAAGAGTGTATAACCAATGCATCCTCCCAATAGTCACTTATGGAGCTGAAACATGGAACCTAACCAAGAGGTAGATCTGCAAACTGAGAACCATGCAACGTACACATGAAAGAATTATGCTGGGTCTCACATGGAGAGACCACAAGACAGCACAGAAGAGAAGAGACGAGAGTCGGGAACATCATAGAATCCATTAAAAATCTCAAATGGCGGTGGGCTGGCCATGTTGCAAGAATGACAAAAACCAATGGACATCACGACTCACAACATGGATCCCCCTAGATCACATGCGCAACCGAGGCTGGCAGAATATTAGATGGAGAGATGAACTAGACAAATTCAGAAAATAATGGCTCCGTGACGTGACGCCCATGATAGAGAAGTGTGGCAAATCCTGGGGAAAGTCTATGTCCAACGATGGATGTTGAAAGACTGATGATGATGATGACAATATTAGCATTGAATGGAAAGGGCTTTCAAAGGTGGGAATCTTGAAAATAATGGGCTTCTAAAGGAAAGGGCTTCTAAAGGCACTTAAAGTCGAACTAGTATATCAATAGTCTGACTTTCAGTCTGACTGTTTTTATTAATGTATCTTTCCTGTCAGTATGACAGCATATATAAAATAAGCTTTTAATGATGCAAGGGGCACAACTCTTCTATGTTATCGAGTGAGTTTCGTCTCTTTAGTAACTATGTTTATTTGCTTGATTTTGGGTGTTATAGAAAAAAATATTTACAAAAGTACACGTAGTCTATCATTACAGCAGATGTTTAACGCAATCAATGAATTTTCATGTAAGATTCATATTCATGTGCAGGATAGTTTTAGTGGAATCTGAGGTTGGCAAAACAACTGACTTTGACTTTGGAGACCAATTTTTATAATCAGCACAATTTTTTTACATTTTTATCTTACCCTAGTGTTCTGTATTATAGAGGGGGGTTTAAGGTAGGGGTCGGCCCAATTTTATGGAGGTGGCTTAGATTAGGAATACGTTATGCCTCACAGACCAAGGTGAATAAAAATGAAGCAATGTTCATACAAGGCTATGGACACATATTGTTATTTATCAAATCGCCAGCCTGACCAACCAGCTAAGAGGGCTACAGATTCTTCTCTCTTTGTTCATCTTATATTTGTGTTTCTCTAGGCCATCCTGGTCAGAATTTTGGGGCTACAACCTGGAGAATTTGCCTGAGTTCACCACTAGGTACCATCTAAAAAAATTTTTTTTTTTTTCCTCAAGTGCATTTTTTTGGTCTCTATGGTCATTTTGGACCAACGATACCCAAATCTTGTGCTGGTATTTTCTAGATAGTTTTTGATTAAAGATCTATTTTTTAAGATAATTTTAGATATAATCAGTTTAGGTACATGCACGGGCTATTGTGATTCATTCATGCAAGGTAGAGATATTACTAAATTATTCATCATCAGGAGTATTTGCCTCATTGTACATGCAACAGAGGCCGGCAGAGTACTAGATGGAGAGACAAGCTAGACGGATTCAGAAAGTACTGGCTCCGCAATGCCCATGATAGAGAAGTGTGGCGAATACTGGGGAAGGTCTACGTCCAATGATGGACGTTAAAAGACTGATGATGATGATGACGTATTTGCCTCTGTAAACTTTCATGTACTATCAGTGATTGAAATCAATGAAATTCTCTTTTGGGGATAGATATTGTCAGTTGTGGTTCAAATTTTGTTTTTAATAATAGAAGGAATGTGTAGTGTTGAAACATTTTCAAGTCATGAATCATTGATTCATTTGAGGTCAATAGAAAAATGAGATTTTAGCTATTTTTCAGTTTGTTTGCTGAGAAGAAGACTAAGAATTCATGTACGCAAAGTCACAGTTGGCTAGCTCAATGAAATGAGGCAGTGGATTGGATTTCGCCAATCTCTGGTTTAGAGGCTACTTTTAATGGCCTCCCTGGGTAGGAGTGATCAACAAGTCAGTCTCCCTACTGTAGTGAGTTGAGCTCCAGCCTTGTGCCACACTATGCTAAGCTTAGTAAATACTTCCAAGACCTGTTTCTTATTTCTTTCTCTAACTGAAATCCACCTCCAAGGTTTTCAGGAAATTTCACTTTCATTAGGATGCTATTTTGTAATTCAAAAGATAAACTGGGAATCGTAGTTTAGGTCATGTTTTTCAGACAAGACTCCATACATAGATATTTTGAAAATGCATCCGCAAAAATTTTTTTTCGAGAAGAATAAAAAATACTTTTCCTTGCTTTGGGCAATGTAGATTCTATCCAGAGTTGCCAGACATCTTCAATTGTAGACATGATGTCTGTTTTCCTCACTGGACATCCAAAATTGTCTGATTTAAGTTTTAAGCCCCACATACATTCAGATTAATATTTTCCAATTTCCAAAACAAAAAACACTGTGTACAAACTATCCAACAAAAAAATTATAATTTAGGTTCATTAATCATAATCATTCATAAATTTTCATTTCATCTTTAACTTGAAATGAAGAAAACAAACTAGATGTATTTGAATTATAATGGATACTATGATCTTCCTGCAGGAGTCCATTAGGATCAAAATGGGGAGAATTTTTCAAAGAATGCCCTGTAAAAAGGTAGTGGGGAGGATGATGTGAACGAAAGTTACATATTTCTCTCTGATCCTATCACTTATTCTTATCAAGTAGTTCTTCTAAAAATTACTTTTCAAGGGAGATAATTCTTTCTATAGAACACGATCAAATAAATTTAGTACGGATGATGTAAGAGCGTTTGAAAAAAAATTCCATTGCTATTAAAATTGATACAGTAACAGAAGAGCGTCTGATTAGTTCAAGTTTGAATCTCTTCCACAACTTGTACCACCTTTTCTGATGAAAAAGAAAACAAGAAATTATTTCTTCATTATTTCATCTTCAGATGAGAGTATATTTTCTCCCTTTTTATTTTGAGATCTAAATGTAGATATACAATATCTTAATTGACAGCACTGAAGAGAAGTAACCAAAATACTTTTAAGCTGTAGTTTCGTACAATAGATAGAAAATTATTTTACCTGACAATTACAACAGGCATCTCCATACACTATGAAATGCACCTAGTATATGTGAAATGTTGGAAATATTTTTGAATATTTGACTTCTGCATTAATTTTTCCATTTTTTTTTTTCAGCATGGAGAATTCAATTGGAGCAGCACTGAAGTGGGTCTTATTTTAGGGGCTTTTTTCTATGGCTATATCTGCACTCAACTGATTGGTGGTTGGCTCGCTGCTCATATTGGTGGAAAGCTTCTTCTAGGATATGGAATTTTATGGACATCACTTTTAACCCTTTTGAGTCCAGTTGCTGCCCGTGGAGGATTTATGACTCTTTTTGCTGTTCGACTTCTGCAAGGATTAGGTGAAGTGAGGAACATAGCTTTTAGTTCATCTACCAAGTACTAATTTTCTTCTTGACTGATTTACTCTCTGGGCTTCTTGTCTTTTAGCGTCCTAAACCAATTTCAGATGAAGAAAACCCAAACTGAATTACCTCCCTTCGATCTCTCCATACTGCCTCATTTTCTAATTCAGTGTTTCCCAATCTTTTCAACTTCTTTCCTCACTTTTATCTATAAAACTATGAGTTACCACAAAGAATAATTTTAAATTATTTCATTTTGCATTTATTTAAACTGCTTCATAATGAGAATTAGCGTAATGTTATCATCGTACAGATGCTGCTAAATATTTGTTACTCAGAGAAAACGAGTGGGAATATTTGGGAATGCATCATTGGAAATTCCACCACATCTTTTATATTTACTCAATAGCCCTTTCCCTCTCTTGGACCACCTAAATTCCTTCCCTTGGGGGAAATTTCCCACTGACTGGAAACCACTGTCCTAATTACTCATTCTTTAAGTGTCTAGTCTACAGTCTTGTATCAGATTCTTAAGTATTGCATCAGATTCTACCAACCATTTTGAAACAATGAACTATACTGAAATGATTTCCTTAGTTTTTTTCCATAAAAAAACATTCATCTCATAGTTATTCAAATATATCAGTGAATCTTTTTCAATAAGTTATAATAATATAGATGAAATAAATTAATTTCATTATAGATGCTATTTTTCTTTTTATTCCTGATGCAAGACTTTTCAAATTCAAAAGGGGGTAAGTTCGACCTATTTTATCTTGATTATTCAATTTTGTTTTACAAATTATAAATCTTATTGGTCACAAATGTTAAATCATATTTCATTTTTTATTTGTGGAAAAAAAGTGAGAGTTGACTATGAAGCCGGGGGTAAAGGAATTCAAGGGAGGTAATACAGTCTTTTTTATGTGACATTTGTTTCAGATGTTATGAACGAGGATACCTTTCCTTCTTATATACTGGGTGTTCTGAAAAAAATACGAACGATGAAAATTTTGGAGAAATTTTCATTGAATTGAAATTTTGAACTTGAATTCCAACTGTAGCAACTACAAATGTGCTTGAGCCACCCCATAAGATTTGAGTTCTCACTATCTAAATACGTGACCAAACAATTTGAAGAAGCTTGGTTCCTGCTGGGAAGGAACCAGAGCCAGTTTCTGAGCGGGCACCAACTTTCTCTTGCTAATACGACTTATGTACATTACATCCAATCACTATATGGAAAAATCAAACGGCACATTCTCTGACCATTTACAATGTTGGGTCCATAGGTAGAAGGGGTACTCTCTTTTTTAACTGTGTGTTGACAAACAGGAAGGAAGAACCACTCAAATTTCAGCCGAAACTAAGCTCTTTCAAATAGCTTGTGGGGTCACACGACTGAAGCGTAAAAATCTAAATTTTGTGGGAGAGTTTTAGTACAACGGTTGGAATTTCAGTTACAAATCTGAAGACTTGAGATAAATGATTTTTTTATCAGGTTCAGCTAGTTGTCATTAATGATTAATTCGTAAATGTGAACCAAAACTGTCAACATGGGTCTCTTCAGTTTTCCAGTCGGTCTGGTTGACTATGTATGTGTATATACAGGCTACACTAATTGAGCTAAAGGGCAGTGACACATTTATTCCTTACTATATCTTGGAAAAAAAAAAAATTTTCTCCTTTTTTTTGAAAATCACTGCCCTGAATAGGTTTTTAATGGGAGTATCAATTCGCAATGTAAGTTTATGCTAAATTCACCCCTTAGTTTGTTTCCAGCAGCATTCATTCTAGCTTTTAGAAACATTCATTCTTTAGTAATCTCTTCCCAGCAAAAGGTGAGTGAAGTAACTCATTTGTTGATCAACCCATTTTCAAATTTTCTGATTGATCATCCCCAACCATGCTGCCAAAATATGTTCTTTATTTGATGGTTTCTTTTGAGTGACCAACCAGACGTGCTTTTCTTTTCATCTTTTCTTTTTTTCCCTTAAACCAAACACTCGGGTTGTTTTATGTAAGTTCAAATCTTGCCAGAGGTAGCATCTATATTTCCAATCCAAACTGTTTGCTAAAACCCTTGAAATTTGGGTTTTTTTAAAGATTACTAAGTAAAAGCAACAAGGGCACATAGGATAAGACGTCAGATATCATTTTGAGGGCTTTAAAATATGGATTTCATTTATGGTAAAATTATATGACTATGATAGTCATGTGACTACATTATGTATTCACAATGAATGGCTATTATGAAAATAAAAGTTGTTGATATTATACATTATTCAATTTTCAGATGTGTCCAACATCTGTATAAGTCACTTTGTCATCTGTTAACTGAAGTTTTTTTTTTCTTTTTTTTTATAATCAATCCTCTTAGTATAAAAAAAAATATTTCCTTTTCAGTGATAAACTCTTTTTTTTTTTTTTTTTTTGTCCTCAGAAAAAAATGATTTGTTCTTTTTTTTCTAATCAGTTCTCATGATAGATATAAGATTATGTCATCAGCATTCACAAGCATGGGATTATAGATTGAAATTGCTTTTTTCAGATATGATTTTTATAATTTACTGTTTCCCTCCAAGCGATCCACCTTATTCAGTTTCCCTCCCAGTTGTCTCCCCTTATCTGCCATTTCTCTATCAGTGGTATGTGGATACATCATTAAAATTCCACTCTTGTTGAATACTTTTTAACTTTGAATTTGCTATTTGTGCATTTTGATGATGTCTCACAAAACATATAAGCAAAAGCATCACAAAATATTATATAACCTTTACTTAATCCTAAACAAACCTTTCATTCTTGTTATATCTCTGGTATTTCGCAAGTGTCTTAATTGTCAATATTTCTCTTATATTATCGTGCACATGAGAGAATCATGCTCAACCTCTCACGGAGAGATCACAAAACAGCAATATATATCAGAGGAAAGACAGGAGTCAAAGACATCATAGAAACTTTTAGAAAACTAATATGGCAATGGGCTGGACATGTTGCAAGAATGTCAGATAACTGCTGCCCATCACGTCTCAGAACGTGGATCCCTAGAGATGAGGTGTGTAGCTGTGGACAACAGAAAGTAAGATGGCCTGATGAGCTAGATAAATTCAGGAAGTACTGGCTCTGAGATGCCCATGATAGAGAGGTTTGGCAAATCTTGGGGAAGGTCTATGTCCAACAATGGATGCTAACATACTGATGATGATGATGATTAGACATTAGTGCAGTACATAGCAGTGAATAATCATTTGAACATTTACTTTAAACTAAACAAACCTTCATTTTTTATCTTTTTATTCATTTTAGTAGAGGGAGCATTATAAATCATTATTATCAATATTTGCTACTGTTTTACCTAGTGACCTTCATATTGTAATAAAATAATCTACTACGTACCACTTTGCAGTTGATACACGATACCTTTTGATAGATCTTACAAAACATGCAGAAAGAATTAAATTATGGCCTAAAATGTCTGTACAAATGGTTATTGGCCAATAGAATTTTCTCAAACACTGACGAAAAAGAACTAATCTTTTTCAGAAAACCTCCAAGGAAATTACCTGTAAATATTGGAATTAAAATAGATGATCAAAGAATCTACCCTAGTTCCCACATCTCAGTGTGTTTATTGATGAATTTCTTGATGGTTCCACTCATTGTCTAGAGCTAAGAATCAAACAGTTTAATGGGATGCATTATAAAACTATACCATATCTAAATACTCACAAATTATTTTCTTTTTACCATGCTACATTCTCTGTCTCTTTGTTATATGGAAGTCAGGTCCAAGGCATTATCGCTCACACCATACAGAAGAAAATTGAAATGCTACAAAATACAGCAATTAGAATTAAAGCTCATAATAATAATACTATAAAAAAACACTGATAGTTTCTAAAATACCACTAATGACAAAGACAATGTATTTAATATAAATCATGTGACACCTTGCTATGAGTTTCTAAAAATCCTTTAAGTTAGAGATAGTATAACCTTAAAAAATTGTTGATTAGTCCATGATTATACCAATCAAAAACTTAGTGATAGATTTTTTAAAATTCTAATGTTTCAAATAAAAAAATTGCTCTATTAATACTAGAAATTCATCAAAAGGATCCTTATTTTCAAAACAGAAAAATATGGAAGAAATTCTATCAAACATAAGGCAAAACCTTCTTGGAACAACTTCATAAGGTTTTTCCAAAAATGGTTCTGATGAACATAAGCAAAAGCAGTCTCAAAATAACCATCAAAAAATATATCATGGAATCTTATTCAGGAATTACTGTCAACTCCAGTTGATTTTATTGTCTGCACTGTGAATGACATCCGACTTGCTGGCTACATCATGAGTATTGAAATGTCGATTCCACTTGTCTGAAAAATATGTATATAATATAAAATACTGTTTTATGAGAATCCACAAAAGAATGTACAAAAATGAGGAAAAATTGTGTATTTTAACTTTAAGATTTTTCTATCAAAAGTAAACCAGTGTCATCTGCAGAATGGTATGTAATAGGTTTTGTTATTGCAATATGAAGATTGTTGATGCGTTATAGAAAAAGAAAGGGGACTAGTACTGATCCTTAAGGAACTCCACGTTTCATTATTTTCATTTGAGATTTAAACCCTAGAACTGTGATGTATTACTGTCTATTATTCAGATATGATTTAAACCAGTTCGTAGTAGGTCCTCTAATTCTATAATGATCAAGTTTTTTTCATGACTGACTGTGTTAAATGCTTTTTGGAAGTCAACAAATATTCCACATTTATATTTTCTGCATTTGGAATTACTGAGAGCATCAATTGTCTCTTTGATTTAAAAAAAAAAAGGTTTATTAATGCGTACACAATTGTGTGTTTCAAACAAAATCAAAATTGTGGCTCATAGACGGTTGTACTTATACAAAAATGTATAGACTCTGTTGAAAACTAGTTTTTTCAAAGATCTTATTTATATCTGTTAACAGAAATGGGTCAATAATTAAAGGCCTTTAATCTGGAACCTTTTTTAAATATTGGGATTATTTCTACTATTTAAGTTGTTTGGATGAATGTCTGTAGTTAAGATGTTTATAATTTTGGATAGGGGTTTGACTCTATCATTTTTTTTTGGTATTTCAGTATGTCTGTCGGAATACTAAATGTGCCTGTTGATTTCTTGGTATTTAATGTGAATATGATATTTGAAATTTCTTCAATGTCAAGTGGGCTAATTGATATAGAGTTTGGTGAAGGGTTTTGGAGATATTTTTTCAAAGTTCCTATCATCTGTGTATTTGTTTCACTAGAAGGTTTTCAGCTACATTTGGATTATAATTTTCTAAATTATTTGAGATTTTAGTTCGATCATTAATTGGTTAACCATTTTCATCTTCCGTACATGTTTGATAGTCATAGGATTTAGATTTAATCTTTGATATTTAATATTTGACTAACATCTTTCCAAAGATGTTTTGTGCTATTTTAATTGTTCTGGAAGTAATTCTTAAAGTAGTCAAATTTGCTTTTCAGATAAGATCTATGATTGTATTACAGAGTACTTTGTATTCGCTACGTAAAGAGGTCTTGTTGGCTTCATTTTTTGCTCTCATATATTTTCCAAAGATTATATCTCTCCTTCTAATACTTGTTATAATTCCATGTGTAATCCAAGATTCACGTCTATAATTAAATTCTTTGTTATTTTATTGAGTGACATATATTGATCAAGGATTTTTTTCAAAGTTTGAAAAGAATATGTCAAAAGAGATTTACATCATTTATTTTCCCATTGTTTGAGTTTCTTTCAGTTCATGCTATTGAAGACTTTCTTTTATACAGACGTAGTCTTTTTCTGTTTTCGAGTTGGTATAGTCTTGTTTGTATATATCATGATTTTTTAAGGTATATGATTCAGGTTAGATTTTGGGGAAATTGAAAATGACTGAGGGTGATCAGAGATTTAAAACGGCAAGTATTCCACTATTAGTGTAAGGGTTATAATAATTAGTGAAAATGTTGTCTATCAAGGTATGTTTATTTTAATAAATTTTTTGTTGGTACAAAAATAGTTGGTTATAAAGTTTGATGAGAACAGATCATAAAATTCAGTTGTTGTTTTGAAGTTTTGACCAAGTCAAAATTCAAGTCACCCGAGATGAGTATATTTTCATTTTTTCATTGTTTAATTTCTGTAATAATTTCCTAAGATGTGTATAAATTCATCTTTGGAAGATGTACAATGTCTCTATATACTACCAATTACATGATTTGATTTTTTATTAATAATTTCTATGAAAAAAGATTCAGCACTTTTCAATTTGTAGATATTTAGATCAAGTTGGGGTTTAAAATTTAGTTTAATTGAAACATAAAATTACTCTACCCATAGTTACCTCTAAGTTTGTACCAATAAGTTACTTATAGCCAGCAATATTAACATCAACAGTAAGTTCATTTCTTTTCATTAATTCAGACTCTGAGAGTGCAATAATATCAAATTTATAATTGAACAGTTTAAGAATAACTTGAAGTTCTTCTATTTGATTTTGGACTGAGTGCCTACATAGATGTAGTATGGAAAAAGATGTTTGGGAATCAAATTTTTCTTTATTAAATTCATCAATGTCATCTCATCTCAAGGCAATGGGAAAAGGGTTAAAAAGTTGGAAAAATGAGTCCAACAGGAATTTAATGAAATGCTCCTTGACAGTTCAAGTTTTCACACGTCTCAGCCGACTGTGTCTAAAGTTGGAGACACAGGATATGAAGTTTTGCAGCATTCTCCATTTTCCCCAGGCATTTCTCTGACACTTAATCATCTTTTCAAGCTAATCTATCACAAGGGTTGGGAGATCAATTTTCACTAGATGTGGAATTTAACATTGGTGGAGCCTAATGCATTACTTTAATTGGGAGCCTTTCTTTTTTTTGTATTTGGATATTATTTTCAAACAAATCAAATTTAAGAATCAAGTATCCATAAAATTATGGTCCTCTATGGATCAATAATTTATCTCTATGTAACATAATACATTCTCAAACAAGTCAAGTCGAGAACTTGTACTTCGTTACCTGCAAAAAATATTAAAATTCTTTTAAAGATATATTTTTTTGGGGAGCCCTTAAAATCTTGGGACCCAGTTCAGCTGCACTGTTTGCACTACCTCAAGTGTGCCTCTCTCTATTGTGACCTTGTGCTAGTTTTGGTAATCACCTTTTTTTTGGAGATATTTCAAGATGTTTTGAAAGCGCCAATCAGGGAATATATTTTCAGAGTAAACTCAGTCGACATTTTCTCATACTTGTAAATTGAAATGTGACCGGATGTTTTTTGTTCTGGTGCAAACAACCAACCAACCTGAAAAATTCTTGTGAGTCTTAACGATGCAATGAGTGACTTTTCTCCAGTTAACAACTTTTGGGACCATCTGTAGTGAGCAGTCATAAACATGTCTTTCATTGTTGAAAATAATCTCTTCTTCTTCTTTTTTCTTTCTTCATTCTCTTTTGAAAGGGTGTCACATTCCCAGCCATGCATGCCATTTGGGGAAAATGGGCTCCACAAATGGAAAGAAGCAAATTAGTCACATTCACTTATTCAGGTCAGTGAAAAACGGATTTTCTCTTTTACTCTCCTTCACATTCTCTTTCTTTCTCTTTCCTTCCATTGTCCTTATTCTTTGACTCTTACTTTTCTCTTACAAGGCATTTTTTCCTTTTTTTTCACTTCACTTTTCCTTCTTTTGAATGACTGTAGCCACAATCATGGATCTGGACCAAAGAAAAAAAAACCTCTCTCGTCTGTCTGTCCATCTTCATTTCAGTATTCCTGGTCATAGCTTTTGTCATAGAGCCTTGAAAATTTCTGTGCATAGTCCAGTAGCCTGCTTGTAAAACAGACTTTTTCACTTTTTTTGAAAATTCGTCTTTTTTCACTTGTTTTTGGGGGTGCTCGATTTACAAAAATAATCCATTGTAAGATGAACACCTTTATTTTACAGTCATGATGTAGCATAGATAACATTTAGGTGTTTGTGGAAAGCCTGGTTGAAAAGATAAAGATAGAGCAATAAATATTAAAAGAGAATATATGGTTAAATTTTCAAATGAATAAAAATAACACCCTTTTTTTGTTGTACTAATTTTGTTACACCCGAACTCTTGAAACTGACAACTTCAGTCGGTCGGCACTTTTGATCTCGTCATGTCATTTATTACTCTATGTAACCTTGTATCACTGTCCCAAGAGTTCGAATTGGGTAGGTGGGTTAGTGTAGTCTTGGGTGACAGAGAGATGAGAACTTACAGAGAGAGAGGGTATTGTGTAAAAAATCAAGCAACTTGGCTAGAGTGATTCATTTTTAGGCAGAGGTGACAAAATTTTATTCTCCCTCTTCCTTCTTTTTTTTTTCTCCTTACTCTTTCTTTTTCTCCTCACTCTTTCTTTTTTATTCTCACTCATTTTTTCTTTTTTTAAAAACCTTTTTTTCCTATTTTACTCTCTTTCTTTCTCCCCTACTCTCCTTTTTTTCTTTTAGTCTTATTTTTCCTTCTACTTTCCTCTTCCTTCTTTTACTCTTAAATTTTCTTTCTTTCTTTTTATTTTTTTCTGACTTTTTCTCCTTTTCTCCCTACTTTTTCTCCTCACTTTCATTTTTTGCTAACACTTAATCTATTTTTTTAACACAATCTTTTTTTTCTTCTCTCGCTTTTTTCTTTTTTTTCTTCTAAATTTTTCTGTTCAGGTCAATTTCCATCTTTTTAATCTCCTTTCCTACATGTTTCTTCTCTAGACATTTGTTTTTCAAAAAAATAATCACCTTTTTTGAAATTTCTGAAATCCTTGTTCAAAAACTTTCATGGATTACAGCATAACAAGAACAATTGGTGAAAGAACTACTGTATTTGATGACTAGATCATAGGTATATGGCCTAGGCAGGCACGGGGTGCAAGTCCTTCCCCCAAATTTGGGCAAAATGTGTTAAATTTTTGGTGAATTAATCTTTTTGCCTCCTTTATAGAAAGAATCCCCATATTCCCATGTATAAGACTGCTCTTTTTCCCCTCTAAAATGACCCAAAAGGTCAACATAATCTTCATTGTCCAATTCCACAATAGCCAGAACTTGAGGAGTTAAAAAATGGAATTGGATGATAAATGAGAAAGATCTTGAGAAACGTTTTTTTTTTCATATTCCCAACTGAAATAAAGATGGTGTCTTGTGTCCCATCAAATATGGTGATTAAAATTACATCTTAAAGAAGTGATCTTTTTTACATTTGGTGCTGTAGTTTTGTAATGATATCATTTTACTGCACAAATCTACTAATTTACTTTGAAGATGTTTCTAAAAAAATGTTTTTCTAAAACTTTTCACATTACAGGGGCTCACATGGGAACTGTGCTGTCTTTACCAATATCAGGTGCCTTAGCGAATTCAGATTTTTTAGGTGGTTGGCCTTCGATATTTTATGTGTTTGGTAAGTTGAAATACCCTATTAAATGGTTTTATACTAATCTAACTAACAGAAAAGCTAATGCGGAGGAATCTGCTTATTGTGATCACTTTGAAACAGGGTCGTTTAGATTTTGATAAATGACTTATAACATTGAGCAGAGGATATAAAAATTGAACAATTTACATTCATTGTTATAAAAAGAATACATTTAAAAAAATTGTTATTTCAACTGAATTAAAATGTGTGTGATTGACTGATTTTGATAACGATAATCGTTTGATAACATTATCTGAGTTTATAATAAACAGCTTCCTCTGTACTACAATTGTAGGGTACAAGAAAAAACTGGAATTGATACATTGATTTGGCTGGACACAAACTAAGGGATCAATTTGGCATAAATTTACATTGTAAAGATTGACCCCCCCCCATTAAAAACCTATATAGGGAGTAAGAAAATTTTGTAGACATGATAAAGAGTAAATGTTGAAAATTTTGGCTCTCTAGCTCCATTGTTGTGGCCTGTACGCATGATATATACATAGCCGGCCAGACCAACTTGAAAACTGAAGAAACCTATGTTGTTAGTTTTTGTTGAGGGATGGTAATATTTGGTTTCGTATTGTACTTGCTACTCTCCACATTCAAAGCTATGCTTTAGTTGAATCTTTTTTCTTTATGCTTACCTGAAAGAACAGACTTGATTTGAATTAATCATGTTGCCATCTAAATAATAATGAAACTTCATTTATAACAAACTATTTATGTAACCTGTGATATCTTGGGAAGTTATGGTTAAATTGGATTTGACACAATGGTTCATGTATGATCACCGAAGGTAGGAAACGTCATGCCTTGTTAGTATCTAGATGGGTAACTATCTATAATACCAGGTACTATAACCAATGGAGGTGGGGGGGGGGGAGATCTCCTTCAGCCATTTAAACACTTCTCTTTGAAAGCCTTGAGAGGGAGGAAGTGGAAATTGGGCCCAACACTTCCTCCATACCAAGTGCCCAGGCATAGCAGCTAAAAAAGCTCTCATGTTCAACCTTGACGTAAGCCTCAGATGATATCTTTGGAAGGATTTATCAAACAAAATATCCGTTCACTCTGATGGTTAATGGTGAGTCAGCAAAGTCAGGTGGTGGAGGCGAAAATGGAATAGCAATAACATTAGTATTTTTAGTACTGACTGTGTTTGAACTTGGTATATTTAAGCGAGGTTTTAGATTTTCTTATTGCTGCCCAATGATTTTACTATTCTCCTGTTTAGCTTTAGTCATTTTCTGAACTAACAAATTATATATTTCTGATCGTAGGGAAAAAATAGATTTCATGATTTAAACAATAAATTTTGCAATTTGTTACTTGAAATTATAAGAAGGCCAATGTTGATGTAGAAAAAAAAAAAAAAAAAAAAAAGCAAGAACCATAAGTTCAATGATGCGTTCATTATCCTTACATCCTCACCTGTGATTTCCAATTTCAAAGGGATCCTAAATGAAGTAATTGTAGCATTACTAGTTGAGATAGTAGTAGCTAGAAGAGGAGGAAATCTGGTTATTATGGAAAACAATTACTTAGTTCAAATTGAAGTAAGAGTACAATTTTTATCTATAATTTGTTTTGGAGTCTTAGTGTATGATTATTTTATTTGATAAGTGAACTTTAAATGAGTATATGTTTTTAGCTATAGAGTTAGCCGGAAATAGGAAAGTTTAGCCATTTTTAGTTATTAATAACAATCGATATTTGGTAACACTATGAAAAAAACATATGCTTGATACATCATCTATTGATTAGAATAGATGTTCTTTCAATGATGTCACACATTCTCTTCCTTCCTCTTTCTATTATTTAACATAACTGGAACTGACTGACCAAAAAGCATCTAATAGAGATGTGTGGACTCATCTAAAAATAGCAAAGTGTTGTTGGTGGGAAAGATGAAGACCAAATTGGAATGATGAATGAATAGATTTATTGTTCTTACAGTCTTGACATAAGAGGTGAGAAGAGGTCATGATATAAGTGAAAAGTTCACTCAAAGGTCAGTCAACTCAATATGGACAAGTTGATTAGACTTCATTCAGAGGTAAACATGGTGATTGAAATCCTGATGGAAGAAATTGTAGTTAACGATATCTGACAAACATCGCAGTTTGAGTCGACTGAAGAAAGGTCTGGCGAAGATCCATGTTTGGGAGTCGGTCATGAAACTAATTATGGTAAACCCTTTTTAAAATGGACCCTCGTTAAGCCGGATACTGGATAAAATGGATGAAATCTGAGAGAGTGACCAGAAAAATCATCACCATCAATAATAGCATAGTATCATAATTGGATCTCTTAAAAATCACTATTACAATTACCTCTCCACATTTAGAGGTAAACAAGGTTATAACAGTTTATGGATTTACAGAGATGTCAGATCTTAATTAATTATACCTGAACTAATTAACCCTGTTATGTTAGATAATTTCATAAAATAAATGTATGCCTTATATAGTTATATGATGTGTCTTGTTCAATGCACTGGAAGATCGAACCCAAATCAAAGAGAGGCCAAGATCATTTGACTCAGATGGGGGTTTAAGTCACTTGCAAGCCAGTATAAAACAGCAAATGATAAAGAGAAGGCTTCCCTGGCAGAGCTTTGGGGGATGGTAAGAAAGAGGCTCGTCAGAAAAGGCCCAAAAAAGAAGCGCCTTCATTGCTAATCCAAACGGATCTGTGAAGGATTTGTTGGGGGAAAATTGAAGCGGGCGCCTGTCATGCTCTGAGGAGGAAGTTAACTGCCACATCAGAAAGACCAGCACTGACAGCCTGAGGGGAAAAAGACCTTGGCCATTGTGCAGGACTTGTGTCCTCACCAGAACCTGGCATTATGTTCAATATGAGCGAACCCACTCTGAGAGGTCAGTCCCCGGCCCAAGTACAATGCTATACATAGTCTTCAGAAGGTGTCCTAGGCTTCTTTAGCACCTTTGGCATATCCAAGTTACAAGTTTAATTTCTCATTCAGAGGCATCCGAATTCCATCCCTGTCAGAAATGCCAGTCAGGAGTCTCAGAAAGGTTTGCACCTGTGATTCAAGAGACACTGAGGCTTGAATGACCTAAGCTATCGGCTCTAAGCATTGGACAAATCGAGACTTCCTGGTAATTTTAAGGCATGGATCTACCAGCATTTAGTCCCGCAGCGGCTCTGCTGGCCATTTCTAATCTACAATTTTCCAATTACATTCATAAATGGCCTTGAAAGGAAGATCTGCATAGGTGGCTGGGCCTGCCACTGAGTTGAATCAACATTTTCCATTTATGGGCATAACACTGATCTACAGCTTCCTTTCAGTAGTGTGGTAAGGGAGTTCCAGGTAACCAGAGCCAGGGAAGTCATGCTCTATCCGGATTCCTCTGATACCAAGGTCTCCTTCGCTGGTATAGAAGTTAGAACAGGAAGGAAATGGTGCGTACAAGAGGTAGTTTGGTGGGCAGAGGCAAGGTTGCTGCATGAAATTCTGCTGGGCATAGTTGCAAGAGGTTGGGCGGGGTTTGGCAGCAATACAAAACCTTGCTATTGTAAGGCCCAAGCAATGGACAAAAGAATAATGACCCAAGAAGAAATATGTGCAGAGGAGGAAAAGGCCTGCTACATCAAAATGTTTGGAATGGGCAAATGAGGTGGAGAATCAATAGCCGACAGAAAAATAATCTGGAAAGATCTCTGGGAGACAGAATTCTACCAATTTGAATTTTTAGTACAGTCAGTATATGATGTCCTCCCCCCCCGGTCCTTCCAACCTATTCAGCTGGCATCTAGCAGACGAACCGAATAGCCGATCCTGGAACATGTCCTCAGTTGTCACTTGAGAGCCTTGAGAGAAGGGTGGTATTGCTGGTGACATGACCAGGTTCTGTGGGTGGTGGCTGAGACAATTTGCGCTAGAATCAACTGCAGCAGGCATCAGAACCCCGTGAAGTGGTCCATTACATTTGTTAGAGCAGGAGGAAAGCCCAAATCCCTGCAAAAAACCCCGGATGAACCGCTCACAACAGCTGAAGATCAGAACTACTAGACTTGAACCAAATATGATTTTGATGACAATGGCAACTAAGCTAGTGGTTTTAGTGAAGCTTACTGCCTCTATGGGAAGACCATATAGAGGAACTTCAAGAAAGAAAAAGTGCCAAGTACAAGGAACTGGTGGCTGAGTGTCAGAGAAAGGGGTGGAAGGTTCGCTGGGAGCCCATGGAAATTGGCTGCAGAGGTTTTGCAGGTCAATATCTTCAACGGACCCTGAGACTCTTTGGGATATGTGGACTGCAGGGAGGAAAAGCTATCAGTAAAATCTTGGGAGCTGCTGTTGAGAGCTGGTTGAAAAGGGAGAACGAGTGGTGTAACAGGCCATCTGGATACAAGTCGGGGCTTGATCCATCACTGACAATGTGTACCAGTTGCACTGAACAGTGAACAAAAAAAATAATATATGGATGTTATAGATAGTTATGTGATATATCATGCAGTGTACAGAATTTACTTTCCAATATTGTATACCAATATACTATTAATCCCTAACATTGGTCAACTCAGACATCGGCTAAAATGAACATTAAACCCCCATTACTATTAGTCTGTTTACATGAGTATTCACTGTACTACCAATTTTGGCTCTCTTTGAATTACAGCAAAATGTAATTAGAGAAGGCTAGGCCTATCGAAAACTGATTGGTTAAAACAGTGATACTTACTTTGTGAGCCAAAGTGCCCTGTTAGCTAAAAATTTCAATAGTAGTTGCTGCTTGTAAATAACCTCAGATTCCGAACAGCCTCATTGAAGATTGGTCACACTAACATTCATTACGATCAATTTATGAAGTCAAAATATATGTTTGAATGAGAATTAGTTTATTTGACACGAGTAAATTAATTCGGGTTGACTTTTTAATTTAAATCATTAAATAGTTTTAGGTTGTCCATGGTTTTATAAAAAAAGGGAAGTTTCTATCAAACATTAATAAGAAAATTGTGAAATTGAGGCAGGGATAGGAAGAAATGGACATATTGAAAACATGACGATAAATATTGGACTTTGACTTTATTTCATTAATTTTTTTTCTGACTTGAGGCATCATGAAAAGGTTGTTATAAACTAAGGGCATCATGATTCAAAAAAGTTTGGGAACCATTGGGTTAAAACGTATTTTTTTTTTGTTAAGCTGAGCTCTGATTGATCAGAGTGGTAAAGCACTAGAACCCACTTGAAATAAAAAAACTTTTTGGGGGTAGTCACTTAGTCTTGACCCTACAGGGTGGAATATCCCCTTTTCTTGATCTATTGTGACGTAGAAGTTATGGTTTCCAGTTTGTGCTCGTGTGGAAGTGGCTAGTGATGATCCAGAAAGGAGTAGTAAAATGTAGCTTGGCTGTGCTAAGGTCAAACTCCCTTGTTTCATTAAAATCTAAAAGGTAAACAAAACAGAATTCATTTCTCTGTACAATAATATTCCAAAACTATGTTTCTCATTTCAACTTCTTTATTAAGAGCTCCTGTAAATGGGATTTGCTAACTTTAATAGAACAAGTCAACCAAGCTTTAGAAGTGGGAGTGAATTCATCAGTTTTTGTGTACGTCACTGTGTCACTGTTATTCATGCATGACGTCACTCCTTTTTCTTCTGGTCATTGTCATCTGTCATTGTTATGTACAAAATTAGAATCAAAACTAAAAGTAAGAGTTTGACAAAAGAAAAAAAAGATAAGGCTTATTCAGCTTAATGGATGATATGCCATTAGCCTCGAAAGAAAGAAAAAAAGAAAGGAAAAGCCTACGCAGCCTAATGGTTTATCCAACACTGACCTTGAAAGCAAGGTAAAAAGAAAAAAAATGTTTTGCTCCCTGTTGAATTTGATCCCAGAATCTTCAGAAGTCTAGCAGAATTCCCTGGACCACTGAGCTATGGGAACGCTTCTGCTATTTGTAATTCATTTGTAATTATAAATAGCATGGTCAGACAATTACCCCCAAATCACAGGTGAATATCTACTGCCTTTTTGAAATTCTCCTGTTTTTATATTGTTTAATGGTTGTATTATTACATTATCTGTTTTAATGGTAACAAGGTGATTTTCACCAAAAATGAATATATGTAAATACTTGTTATTATATAAAAATGATGATTTTCATAGCAAAATTACTGAGAACTCGAAAACACAAGTTAACACGACACTTAACACTCTACACTCTCTATTTCATGTCGTAGATTCTGACTTCTTAAATTCCAGGTCTGACTAATTCTGATGATGAAGTCAACTCTGAGAATTTGATAATAGGTCTGGTTAGTCACTCATAGAAATTGTCACGTGAACAACATCTTTTAGCAGCATACCGTGTTTGGTGTGATCAATGAATAAGTCACTTCTCTTGCATATTTTTGAGCAGTGATCTTCAGTCTGAATTAAAAAAAAATAAGCATGAATGTTGCCGTACACAAAGTGATTAATTTAGCATAAACTTACACTGCAAATTGGACCATCCTCCACCAAAAACCTATTGAGGGAAGAAAATTTGAAAACCACTAAAAAACCTTTCTGTCTAGACATCATCATCATCATCAGCCTTTTAGCATCTGTCGTTGGACATAGACCTTCCCAAAGATCCGCCAGACATTTCTATCATGGGTGTCACGGAGCCAGTACTTTCTGAACTTATCTAGTTTGTCATACCATCTTATATTTTGTCTGCCCTGGCTTTGCATGTGATCTTTGGGGATCCACTTTATGAGCTGTGATATCCATCTATTTCCCCCCCATAAAACCCCCTATAATGCAGTGGTTTAGATCACTGGGGTAGTGAACCAATGATAGTGTGTACATGGTTTTCAAAGGCATAGGATAATAGTTGGTCAACCAGTCTATCTGACCGTTACTACTGTGTATTGAGTTTGGTGCCATCCACTTGTGCCAGACTGAGCGAAGCTTAGTAAACAGTCATTGCTACTGTAAAAAGTTTAATCCTCGATTGACCTTGACATTCGAAGAACATTATCAAGTGATAAAAGCACTGGCGTATCATAGAGTAGGTGCAGCTCTGCACTAAGTATTTGCCAGAAGGCCATGTGTAAATTTTCGGTATAAACTTACCATGTTTCCATATTGTTAGAGAGAAAGGAAATATGTTGACTGTAAGTGGTCATTATGGTGTACATGTCACTAAGCCACCCACAAAACTTCTTGGTAAGTTAGGTGAAAGTGCTGAGACTACAAGATCATGTTTTGTCCAACTCACACTTGTTGGATTTGACTTAATTCTCCTAACCCAACAACAGTGACAAGTTCAGACTTTCAGTCAAGACTAAAAGAGTGAAAATGTTATGAATTTTGAATGTTGAAAAGAGAGAGACAAATTATATTCCTCCATCATCAATCAATGAAAGAAAGAGAAAGAGAAAATGGTAAGCTATGGATGTTGAATAGGATTATCTGGTGTCGCTAAACAGATTCCTTTGATTACAGTTCATTACTTTTTCTTTCTTTCATCTTTACTATAGTTCTTTTTCTCTTCTATTTTTTTTCAGCCCTACCCATTCATAGTAGAAACTTGTAATTTTGTACACTTTCCTCAATGAGTTGGAAAAACAGGTTTTCGTTTCTGAATGTCACAAGTACAGGCTGCACCAATGGAATCAGTAGAGTTTGAACCTGAGGCAACCAGTCTGTTTTTTTAAATTTTTTTGTTTAAATTAAGGTTTTATCTCAACTTGAGTGACCCTTATCTGTAGCCCTGTGCCAAAACTAAGCAAAGTCAAGTCATCATTATCATCATCAGTTTTTTATTGCCCATTGTTGGACATAGACCTTCCCCAGGATTCGCCACACTCCCCTATCGTGGGCGTTGCGGAGTCAATACTTTCTGTACTTGTCTTATATTTATCTTATATTCTGCTGGCCTCGTTCTTGCTTGTAATCTCTGGGGATTCATGTTGTGAGTTGCGATGCCTATCAGTCGTCTGCCGTTCTTGCAACTTGACCATTTGAGTTCTCTAACAAATTCTATGTTGTCTTAGACTCCTGTTTTTTCCCCAATATATCATGCTGTCTTGTGATCTCTCAAATTTGAAGAATAATTTTGAAAAAAAATTTTTTGTTCTTTTATCAGGGTTTTGAACAGGGTGAGGTCCTAACGGAAAAATTACTTTTATAAAAAGATGAAAGAAATAAGTTTCAAATATCAAAACCCTTGTTCGTCACTGAATAGAAACCATCAGATAACCAATATCTCTTAGTAGCATGCCATGTTGGGGGTGATCAATGAATAAGTTACTTTTTTCGTCTATTGTTGGATCCCTGAAAAGTCTGAATTTTCAAGAAAAAAAAGCATGAAAGCAGCTGAGCACAAACTAGGGATCGATTTAGCATAATATTATATTGAAAGACCTATTCAGTGGGTGAATTTTCAAAAGATGAAAAGAATGATTTTGTATACATAAGGAGTAGGTGTTTACTTTAGCATCATTGGTGTGGTTTGTACGTGCGATACTAACATATATGCATACATAGCCAGTTAATCAGCCACACAGCCAGACCATCTTGAAAACTGAAGAAACTTATGTCGACAGTTTTGACGACAGTCTTTTTTTCCTGTTTCTAATATTTGATCCGGCATTTTCCAGTTACATTGTTGAGGCGTTGGCACTAAATCTGACGAAAGAGCTAAGTAAAAAAAAATCAATTTTTAAAAATTTACCACATGATCAATAAATGAAAAAAAAATCGTAGAGAATAAGGTGGAGGATATCTTATTTATATTAGATGAAAAACAAAACAATGATCTTTTATTTTCATGGTTAAATGATAATTACTTGGGATCATTTGTTTTTTTTTTATTTATAAAATTTCATTATTAAGATATTTTGAAAATATGTTCACAATTATACTTTTGCTGAGCAGGACAAGTAATTCATGGGTAATTTGATTCTCTCCCCCAATTTTTTTTAGTTTACTTCGAATATATCAGTAAGATCAGTTAATTATATGTGACCAAACAATTTCTGTTTCCACTATAATTACTTATCTTCTTCAATATCAAGCAAGACGAAGTGAAAATAAAGTAAATTTTATTAGGATTCGGAAATGCCGCTTTTTGTCATCCTGATAAATAATGAATGAAGACTATGAAAACAGAAAAATGGTCTTAATTTTTCTCTTGGAAAAATCTTTCAGGAAAAGAAGAGAAGTAGATGATCAGGGATGAAGCTGGAGATTAGGGTACCTGGGGGGAACAAGGCTCCTTGAGCCCCTCCCCCAAACATTTAGACTAATGGTTCAAAATCTGGGGCATGCGGACATTGTATAGTGTTAGTAGAAACGCAGTGGCTGAACTACTATTCTTGAAGTTTTTTGTCTCCCACTCCATTAGGGGCCTTGGGGGGGTGATTTAGTGAAACAATTTTTTGATTATAGTGAAACTAATTTCTCTGAAGAGTGAGTGTGCTACTTACATAATGATTAGTCTGATTTTCTATATTTCTGTCTAACAATGGGCCCTTCCACTCAAAAATAACAAATATTGCTGATAAAAGTATATCCTATTTGCCTTTTGAAACAATGGACTCTTCCACTGAAATGAATTTAGTAGTTTTTTTTTATTGAAAAAAATCATCTCATAGATATTCAAATATATCCCTAATTTTTTTCTATGGAGATCAACTAGTCTAATCAATTTATGATAATTGTTTGGAGTCCACAAAAAAGGGAGGTAATTACTACAGATGCTGTACGTGTTGAAACTGTTAATTGTGCAGACAATTTGGAACAAATAGATTGTTTACTTCTTATTTACATGAGTTTGTGTTGAAAAATACTGTTAGAAATGACAAAGAAAATTAATTTAATCACTTTGATATTAATTTCAGCAGTATATTTATTTTATTGTTACAAATACTTAATCTTTTTTGTTAATTGCAACCACAATCCAAAATCTAACATTAACTGTAACTTATATCCTTTGTAGTTGTATTTAATAGAATACAGTTTTAAATGGTCAAGTTTACTACTTTCATTTGTTCTGTAATCAGTTGATAGCAGTAGCAGCTTAAATAATTTTGTCTATAGTAGTTACCTCTTTTTTGGTGGGGGGAACTCCATCCAAACAATTACCCATAGTCCATACCTAGATGCTGATACTTATCACTTTTTGAACATCTCTTCTGCCTGAGACTCAATTGGACATTTGCCACATGACTAATGCAAGATCTTTTTTTATTTTTTCATTTAATAAAAGACATCTTTTAGAAAGAAAAAGGTTTGCATTTGAAATCCCTGCCTAACCAGAAAATGACAGTCATTTTTTCTGAAAAGTAGATCACTAAATGTCAACTGCCAGGGACAAATTCAACATTGAAGAGGGCCCAGTGCATAACATTTCTTGGGGTCCCTTCTATTTTTAAATTCAGCTATTATTCTGAAACTGTCAAAGTATTTTTCTTCAGTGTTCAAGTTGGTCCGGCTGGCTGGCTGGCTATGTAAATATGTATTATCTATACAGGTCACACCAAAGGAGCTAGAGGGCTGAAAATCTAAACAATCACTCCTCATAATGTCTACAAAAACTTTTTGTTTTTCTTTAATTCCCTCCCTAAGTAGAGTTTTAGAATGTTGAGTTCAATTTGCAGTGTAAATTTATGCTAAACTGGCCATTTAGTTCGTATTCAACAGCTTTCATGCTTATTTTTCCTTAAATTCAGACTTTTTTAGTAATCACTGCCTAAAAAGGTGAGAGAAGTAACTTATTCATTGATCACCCCTTTTTTTAATTTTCAAATTGATTACCCCTACACAGCATGCTGCCAAAAGACGCTGGTCACATGATGGTTTCTATTAAGTGACTAACATGACTTATTTTGAAACAAATAAAAATAAAAATGAAATATTTATGAAATTATGATGTTTGATTTAATCAAAAGTCCTTTATGGATCAATAATCCATCTTTGTGTAACATAATAACGTAAAAGATGAAAAACATTAAAATATTTTTTAGACATATTTTTGGGTGCTCCATAAAATCTTGGAGCACTGTGCTGCCACACTGTTTTCACTCCCCCAAGTATGACCCTGTGCTTCCTCACTGTTTTCACTCCCCCAAGTATGGCCCTGTCAACTGCTGATTCTTTCAATGCTTTTCTTAAGCAAATTCATATCAGGGATGGAATGTTTATTCTTTGACAAAAGCAAATAAACTGAATGATTGATTTTTTTTTGTTAAAATCAAACCAAAAAATGTAACCTAACTGCAATAACTATACAGAGTAATTATAAAGTCTTTTGGCTGTTTAGAATTTCAATTCCATACATGATAAAATCAATATATGAGTCTTCATGTTCCTGAAACCAATCCTTTACAACTTGTGCAGATAGTGTGTGTGTGTATATCTATATATATATATATATATATATAGAGAGAGAGAGTATGATAGGGCAGCAATCCTTCATTTAGAGTCTTTTTAAAAGGCTTTGATGACATTAATAAGAGGTTCATACGCAAACTAAAAACATTAAGAGAAAAATTAAGAGTTTGTTATTTTTAACAAGATATATATATATATATATATACACACACACATGCATCTATATATGTGTGCAAACTTGTTGGGCCAATGCATCCCAGTGTTGGGAATTTAGTGGCCAGGGTAACCATTATCTCCTGTGTAGAGGGTCAAGAGTTTGATTCTCACCTGGAATTCATTCTTTATTCTGTTCGAACCTGTTAATTTATTTAATCACTGCTAAAGGGAACCCAGCCTGAGTTTACTTGTGGTAAAAAGCAACAACTGAAATGAAAGTAAATAGTAGCAAAAAATGAATAATGATTATTCATGATACTTCACTTAATGTAATGAATAAACAAAATATGCATCAAGTTGCACTTCACCTTAATACTCAATATCATTCAGCCTGGAAGGTTATTCTGCACATAGGCTCCAACATCTCTGTTCCTCCTGCTCTGGAAAACCCTACCAAAAATCTTCATTTGTGGAGTGAAGCCATATATATATATATATATATATAATCTCCAGAAAATTTCAAAATCAGCTCATACTCAGTCTTATTTTGATTTATCTGTAAGATTGGTGTAGTTAGTCATTCTGTTGTATTTGTGTCTTTTTTGAAGATGTCAGACAATATCCTGTCTTTTGTAAAGTGACTTAATGGGCACTTTATAAGTACTTGGTGTCAACTCTTTTCTGTATTGACCTTCTGTTTACAGAGAAGATTAAGTCGAGCGTATTTGAAGAAGGTTGCTTTCTTTTAAAAGTGGGACAGGAAACGATTCAGTCTGCGTGCAATTTTCAATGTCCTTTTTCTGAGTGGGGAGAGACAGATTTTTTGAAAAGATTGTAAAAGGTTTGAATGTAGAAAGTGGTACGTATGGTTGGAAGTCACCTGTATGATAATGTCATTTACATATCTACTAATTATAAATGCATTGTATTCATTTCAGTGTTTCAAGTTATCTCCTGTTAACTCACGGTGAATGTATCGCTTGGCTTATACAGCATAATAGAATAAATGATCGAAGAAAATGGGGCTGCTGCTAGAATTGAACTAGCGATGTATTAATAATATTTCTTTCGGATTGTGTATCCATTTCTTGATGATATAATTGTCTGCGTTGAGAAACAAATAGAGCAGATATATACAGTGACCAAACAAGAATGGGAATTTGGAGTTGAAGCAGTTATTCAGGCCTATGCATTACTGGTGGCTATTTACTTAGTAATCGTAAGAACAATACTACATTGAAGCAGCTATTCTACCGTCCATAGATCCAATTCCTGCAGCAGCCCTATTTTCTTTGATCGTTTATTATACCTATGCTGCCAAGGCCAAATGATACAATCACTGTGTAATAAGAGGAGATTATTTCAAATTAATGTAACGCATTAATGATATTTCTATCAGATTGTATATCCATTTCCTAACAATATATCTATTAATATAGCACCCTTAAAAAATGGTAGGATTATTTACTTGTGGATTGGTACATCAGTTTAAGATCAGAGTATCTGTGAGCTGTGCCTAAAATCAAAGGGAAGCTTCCTGGTATTTCTGCCAAGGATCAGAGTTCAGTATCTGTGCGCTTTACCTAGGATAAAAGTGTTGCTCTTCTGGTCAGGATCAGAGTGTAGCATCTGGACTCTCTGCTTAGGATCAAAGTGTCATTCCCTTACATACATGCACGCTAATATACATATACACTAATTGTACATCCATGCACATACATGCATGTGATGTGCATGTAACCTGTTTAACCGGGAAAATATCAAAAGTAGGTAAAATTGATTGACCCAGAAAATGTCACTGGGAGATGTAGTCAACAAATAAATTGTTTTACCGCAAAAATGTGACTGGAAAATGTAGTCGGTTAGTGAAATATTTGACCATCAGGAAATGCAGCCTGCTGATAAATAGTTTGTGCGGGGAAACGTTGTTGTTCAGTGGATTGTTCTACGAGAAAATATCAATGACTGATAAAATAAAGGGCGGGATATTACCTGCAGTAAAGTACAACGAGGAAAATGCGATAGGAAAATATTATGTCCCTAGCTATGAGAACTGAGATCATATTTTATCAGACATTAATTATGAAGTGAAGGATGTAAATAATTACCTTTTCAGATTCTGGAACGTGCTATTACAATTCTGATTCATTCAACAACAGATTATAATTTCAGTTATCTATGTCAGAATAAAGATACAACGATAGCAGAATACAAGTGTTTCTGAAGACAAGCTTATGAACTCACAGAGAATATCTGGATACTTTCTAGAAAGACCTTGTATACAATAGTAAAATATTTTGGACAATTAAAAAGTACACATTATCAGACAAATTTGATTACCTCACCATTGAGGGGGTTGAGCCTGAAGAAGGAGAAGAAATAAAAATTAGTGAATGTGACATACACCTGACGAAGACTGGAGAGCTCACTGGTCGAAATGTAGTAATTGAAATAATAAGGATGTAGAAGCTAGTCTGGATCATTCCTTGAATATTAATAACTTTGAAAGCAGATCTTTTGGAAACTGACAATTCCAGTATGCCTGGAGCTTTGTATATATTAACTCTCTCTTACTCTGCCAATCTGGGGCACCCCATAGGAGGGATAGAGATAAGAAACTCCATCATATGGTGGGGGTGTAGATGTCTGGACCCATAGATAGTTTATTAAAGGAATTATATCTAATGTTTCTGTTTTCTCAGATTATCATACCATGGCAGATAAGTTGACACAAGATAGCACAATGGTTTCCATATGAACTTACAAAATGAATATTGGTCATCATTTAAACACTCGTTTGAAACTGTAAATTAAATCTGCCAAAAAAGTTTCTTTAGTTTTCAAGTCAGTCCAGCTGGCTATGTAGGTATCATGCATACAGGCGGCTCCAATGGAGCTAGAAAGGTGAAAGTTTAAATATTTACTCATAATGTCTAGAAAAAGAACTTTTTGTTTTTTTTTAATCCATCTCCTAAATAGGTTTTTAGTGTGTGGGGGAAGGGTCAATTTGCAATGTAATTTTAGGCTAATTGGTCCCTACTTTGTGCCCCCTTGTTTGTTTTTTTTTGAAAATTCAGACTTTTCAGTGATTACTGCCTAAGAAAAGGTAAGAGAAGCAACTTATTGATTACCCTTACTTCTAATGTTTTGATTGATCACCCCCAAGATGGCATGCTGCCAGAATATGTTGGTCATGTAACAGTTTCTATTGAGTAACTAACCAGACCTGTTTTTAAAAGTTACTCTCGTTGGGGACCGATATTCATTTTGTAAGTTCATATGGAAACCATTGTGCTATCTTGTGTCAACTTATCTGCCATGGTATAATAATCTGAGAAAACAGAAACATTAGATATAATTCCTTTAATAAACTATCTATGGGTCCAGACATCTACACCCCCACCATATGATGGAGTTTCTTATCTCTATCCCTCCTATGGGGTGCCCCAGATTGGCAGAGTAAGAGAGAGTTAATATATACAAAGCTCCAGGCATACTGGAATTGTCAGTTTCCAAAAGATCTGCTTTCAAAGTTATTAATATTCAAGGAATGATCCAGACTAGCTTCTACATCCTTATTATTTCAATTACTACATTTCGACCAGTGAGCTCTCCAGTCTTCGTCAGGTGTATGTCACATTCACTAATTTTTATTTCTTCTCCTTCTTCAGGCTCAACCCCCTCAATGGTGAGGTAATCAAATTTGTCTAATAATGTGTACTTTTTAATTGCCCAAAATATTTTACTATTGTATACAAGGTCTTTCTAGAAAGTATCCAGAACCTTTCAAATATCTCAAGAACCATTTGTGCTGTCAGGATATAACTTGGCGACTGACCAGAAAGGACCTTGTTGTGCATGTGAGAAGAAACACTCTCCAGGGAGGTTACCCAGTTTGCAGTGAGATGCAATTGTGTGAGCTTGTATACTTTGTAACAGTTGAATCTATGTCTTGTGTAGAATTTTGGATTAAACACATCATCACCCAGGTTTGTCACTCCCCCCCCCACCCCTAGTCCTGATTTGGCTTTTTCTCAAAGTGATTTTGGACTGAACGGTGTGAGGCAGCCGATAGCAATCCTAAAAGGGAACTTTGCAGACTGTTTTGGGAAATGGAATTGATGCTGGGATAAATCCCAAGGGTTGTACTTTAATGGGGACTAAGCTGCCGTTGCATTTGGTTGGCCTTTTTTTTTTTTTTTTTTTTTTTTTTTTTTTTTTAAATTTTTTTTAATATCAAATGGCTCCATACTTTCCAGACAGTTCTTGTGTATGCAGACTGTAACTTTTGGTTTTTCGAATTTTTGGAGCCATTTGATTATTTTGTGCACTAATAATGAATATCAAATCTTTGGAAAGAAATACGGGATAATGATTTTTGTATTCTAATATATAGTTATATGTTGGCTTACACCCGATTGCAGATACAATCCCCACAAGAGCTTAAAACCCATTAACTGCAGATGATTGGAATTTCAACTATTGCAGTCCTATGGCTCAACTTACTTTCAAATGCAGATATGATCCCCATAAGAGATTTGAACCCATTAACTGCCAATGATCAGAATTCCAGCCACTGCAGTTCTATGGCTCAAATGCGAATAACAAAAATTCTGTCATGTTATTGTTAGCTTCCCAAGGAGAACACAGGGTAGTTCTCCAGGCAGAGAAGACAAAAAAGAGAAGCTAAAAAAATCTTACCCCTTGCTTTGTAGTGAAAGAAAAGTTATGGATGACATTTATTCCTTTCTCTTTGGTGAGGCAAGGGAGACATTTGTTGTCTATAGTGTTTTTTTGGTAAATATGTGTGTGTCATGATATCTTATGTTGTGCAGTGCATATTGTCTGCTTCAACCAATAGTGATCAACACACGTCAAGATTGTGTTGCGTCTAAACTACCAGAATATACACGAGACAACCCATGGTTATTCATGTTGTATCTAAACTAAGATATTAGTCCAATGATATGCCAACATTCCACCTGCCATTACCACTATGTTATAAGTCTTCTACTTACATCACTCTTCTCTGACGGGTTGAGAAGATCCACATTCAATTTATTTATATATATATGTATATATATATTATGAATTGTAGTATAATGAACCACGTATCAGGGGATGCCTGTACCAGTATAATAAATATTTTTGATCTATTCTATATATGTTTATTTCGAACACTGCTATATCGGAGATGCCTGTAACAATATGATAGTTGCGTCTTTGATATCATGAACCGCATTGTATCAGAGGATGCCTGTATCGATAGTTTTTTTTATTGTACCAATATGAGGTAAGGTAAAAAAAAAAAAAAGTACTGTCCTGAAGAAAGAATTTCTGATCATGCTGTTTTGTTTTTCAAATCTTTATGACATCATCAAAGATCTTTTTTTAATTCTCTGATGTATTTTCAATTGGTCATAAAGTGACTCCACATTATGATTGTATATCAAATTGAGCCCCCTTTTGAAACGTGATGTAACAGGCAGAAACTACCTAATTTAGTTTTATTCTCCAAGTTAGAGCACGGTGAAGATGCAGGGTTAAAAAGTGTCTTTCTACCAAGTGCTGAAAATAAATTTCAATCATTTTGGGATGGACTGACCAACCTGCAGTCCCGACTATTGAGATATTTTTAAAAAAAAACATCTTCATAGACAACTGAGATTGTCACATATTGAACTGCATCAGCAAGGTGGGGAATGGGGTTATGTCGATTAGTCATTCAAGGATCTTCATATGCTTCATATAAGGTTACACCCTAGAGAGGTCACCAGTGTCATTCCATTGTCTATCAGGACAGATGGGGGCCTTTATTGAGACGTATCAATTTTGAAAAGAGCATTTTGACAGATGACTGAGAAAATCACATCTCTTTATATTTCCAAGGCCATTGATGGTGAAATATTGAAATTTTTCTTACTTTTCAGGAAGTCTGGGATGTCTTTGGTTTGTTTTTTGGATGTTGTTGACAGCAAGTTCACCAGCTGAACATCCAAGGATTTCGGAAGCAGAGAGGATGTACATTGAACAGTCTGTGGGAACAAACAAAGTAAGATCTCTTTAAAATCCTTATTTTTTTAACATTAATAAAAACTTGCTACCACAGTCAATAATTAAACAACCATAGTGTCAAATTTGAAGTCATGTAAAAAATATTTTGTCAAAGAATAGATATGGTCAGAATAAATACGATTTCTGGTATCGTAGGTGGTTTTCAACTTGAAAACTTCTAAAATAGAATTTTAAAAAATCTAGAAACATCTAGATTTTCCAGAATCTAGATGTTATGAATGAACTCATCAGAATGAGGCTCTAAAAGGTCAAAAAGCTTTTTTTTCTAAAAATAAAAAAAATATTTAGGAGTCTTATAGAGTGCTGAAGCCAATTTTCAAGTTTGTAGACAAAATGGAATGGCCACAACTGCCAGAACAAACAAAACAATTGATGAACCCATCAGAATGAGGCTCCCAAAATATTGGAAAAGCTTTTTTTTCCAAAAATTAAAAAAATTTTTTACAAGGGGTCTAGTGGAGTACTGCTACCAATTTTCAAGACTTAAAAAGCACAGGCAGACATGAAAAAAGATGAAACTATTTACAATCTTTTATGGCTGCAGTTAGTCAATCTTGAAGATTAAGTATTAAAAAATCTGATCATTGTTATTATTATCAATAAATATGTCATGGCTTGGCCTTGCTGATGAGAATTCTACTTCAGGATTGCTGGGGGCCAGCTTGGCCCACGTAGGACAGACAGATTTTTCCACCTCAGATGCTGGGAATGGACTGTTGATAGGAGGAAATACCAAGCTTACAGCACTGCCTTCTCCCATTGGCTCTGAGTCCGTGGTTGCGTTTGGCGATAGAAGTACCCGGAAAGCTCTTGTGGTGCTGTGTCTGTCTGATCTTGTTGATCCCACAGGAGAGAAGGGTCCTATTCAGAATCTGTGTCTCTTTTTAAATGCCTGTCTCTGTTGTCCAGAGGATAGCTCACCAAGCAGTGGGGGTCTTTTGGAGTCACTTGTCTTCCATTCTCAAAACTTTTCTAGTTTTCTTTTGGCACCAAATATGCAAACTTACATTTGGTTCTTCGAACTACGACTTTGGAGTGAAGCTGGTGTTGTTTTTAGGGTCCTAACTTGTATTAAAAGATGTTACCTGTTACAATGCTGGTAAATGATGTTCTGTATTGAGAGAAGGCATTATACTAATGATCAAGTCCTTAAATTGCTAGTTAGTTAGTGGCAGCCCTGAAGAATCACACGCATATATAAGAAAGGATAGAACCCTTGGCCATTTGTATATCAACTGTATTTTCTTAAGAATAGCTACAATACTTGAGGTGTTGGCACTCTTGAGAACATGATTATTTGTAATAAAGTCACTCCTGTGCACTTTGAGAATGGTGTGAAGACAATGCTGCTGGAAATGTTGAGAAGTTAATGGCATCGGCAGACAAATGGTGATACATGCACTCAAATCAAATGCCTGGATAGGAATTAGTTCAAACTGAACAGTAAAGCGGAATAAAAATAATGCCATCACTCGATATTGTTCTGGTGTTAATGATTACAAATGA
>OY735225.1:3210085-3287585 GCA_963457665.1 Thysanoteuthis rhombus
TAATTTGCGGTTATAGATGGAACACTTCATAGTTTATAGTCAACTAAATTGTTGTAATAAAATCAAACTGATAATTATGGGTGACACATTAATTATATATATATATATATATATATGTGTGCATGTACATGTGTGTGTATATATATATATATATATATGTATGTATGAATCGTTAAAAGTATATATATTTTTGCGTGTGTGTATATATATATATATATGTATGAATCGTTAAAAGTATATATATGTGTGCGTGTGTGTTTGTTTATGTATATAGTATATAAATGTATGTAAAAATATTGATGTATATATATGTGTATATATATATATATATATATATATATATATATATTTTCATATCTTCCATGTGTTTGTATATATACATATACATATATGTATGTCTGTACATGTGCATGTATGTATATTTATAATCATAATGCAAGTAAACCAAGAGAAAGGTCATTTTTTGAAGTACAGTAATTGAGATAGTTCTTGGTTATAGATATATTTGTACTGACTGTAAAATGTGATTGTCACATCAGATGAACCAGTTTCCCATAACATAGAGCTTCTAATAAGATGAGGGAAATGCAATATTTATAAGTTAACTTTGCTGATCATCTCAAGTGTTTCCTACTAATACTTCTTATGATGGAAAGTAGTTCATCTTATATCAAACTATATCTTGTAAAAGAGTTTATATAAAACTAACCTTCACAGTCAATAATTGAACAACTGTTGCGTCAAAATTTGAAGTTATGAGAAAAAATTGCATCGAAAAGAAAATATTGTCAGAAAAACTTTCATTTTTGAAATTATGTATGGATTGGCATTTCTGCCCAAGATCAGAGGATTTGTGGGCTATATCTAAGATCAAAGTGACACTCTCCAGCACTTCATCCTTGGATGTGGTCTAAATAAAATATCTTACACACTATATATATATATATATATATATCATCAAAGTCAATAATAGGACAACTGTAGCATCATATTTTGAAGTCATGTATATCTACGAATAAATATGATCTGAATAAATTCTATTTATGACATTAATAGTATTTTCCATGCAAAAAAATCTAAAATAGCATAAAAACGCATCTAGAAACGAAGATAAAAGAACTTTCTTTAAAAAGTGGTCTAGCGAAGTATCACAATCAACCAAGGTAGAAATAGACAACTTCAATGATGACTTAAACTCCCTGCTCTAAGTTACCAGAAAATACTTCAATGTCATCGTTGGAGACTTCAATGCACAAGTAGGGCAAGGAAATGAATGTTGCTTTTGTGAGTCCAGATACAAAGTACGGAATATGAGAGAGAAAGATCTTGTGAAATTTGCGACCGCAAACAGCATCAATTCATGGATACCTTCTTCAAGAAAAAACCCAAGTGGACTTGGAAGAGCCTCAATCATGAAACCACGAATGGAATAGACTACATCTTAACAGACAACAACAACACTGTCAGAGACACTCAAGTTCTTAATCAAGTCAATATAGGAAGCAACTACAGAATGCTAAGATGAAGAATGCGAATAAACACCTACAACTCAGCAACAAAATAATAGTCTCTTCAATAGAAGCTGCCACTATATTTAAACCAAGGCGCACACTAAGCATTAGTAAAATCTCAGATGAAACCAAGAATCTCATGGAAAAACGCAGAAAGCTCAAGCCACCGACAACAAGAGAGAAAATTGAAGAGACCAAATTGAATAAAATCAAAAAGAAACAGAGAAGACAAAAGAAGATGCACAACAATCATTGGAACAGTTCTCAAAAAAGGCTGGGACTCCAAAACTATAAACAAAGCTCACAGTACAGAATGGAAACAAATAACCAGCATACTCAAGGAAAATGGAGACCTAACAACAGACAGAGACAGGATTGTTGACTCTGCCCAAGAATTCTACTCCTGAAGACTAGGACTAACAAAAAAATGAACAGGATACACAAGATGCGAACAATCAGTTCGAGGATTTCCCAGAAGATTCACCATGAGAGGTGAAGCAAACCATCAAAGAAAGAAAAAAAGATAGGAAAAGCCCATGGAGCTGATAACATCACCATCAATCTACTCCAAAAAGCTTGTAAGATCGTCACTAAGAAACTAGATATTCTATTGAACTTGTGTCTGGAACAGAGTAAAGTCCCTAAAGACATGCCAAACATAGTGCTTTTCCATAGATAAGGAAATCAAAACCTCATCAACTACAGATCTAAAAGCTTTCTCAACTGAATCTACAAGATTTTTACAGAAATCATCACCAACCAAATCACAAAAGCACTAGATGAAACCAATCACTGACTTTAAAGAAACTACTCAACCATGGACCATCTCCATTGAATAAGTCAGCTGAAAGAAAAAGCAGCAAAATGTAAAATGCCATTCACTGTAGCATTTATAGATTTCAAGAAAAACCTTTCAATCTGTGAAAATCCCCATGGTCATTAAAGCCATCTTTCTACAAGACCCTGTATACGTCAGAGTGCTACAACATATATGCAGTCACAGCAGCTTATTTATTAGGCTACATAAAGACTTGCAGCCCTTTCGGCTCCAAAAAGGGATAAGATAAGGTGATATAAGCTCACTCATAGTCTTTAGTCTGCTTTGAATTGATCATCAGGAACCTAGACTTGGAAAATAAAGGAATTTAAGTAGACGGCAAATATCTGAGTAACCTCAGACTTGCCGATGACCTCATCCCTTTTTCAGAGAACCTACACAATCTCCAGGTGATACTAGATGAACTAAAGGAAAAAGGCAGAAAAGTCAGCCTACGCATGGACTCCAGCAAAACAAAGGCCATGTGCAACAATCACGTCAAAAATAAAAACTCAGAGATCAAAATCAAAGACACAGAACTGATGAAAGTAGACCACTACATCTACCTAGAACAACGAATCTCCCTGAATACCTCAAAAGGAGAAGAAATCAAGAAAAGAATCACTCTCTGATGGCCAACCTTTGGCAGAGAAAGCTCAATTTTCAAAAACAAGAAGATCCCATTAGTCCTAAAAAAAAGGGTACACAACCAATGCATCCTCCGGATAGTCACCTATAGAACTGAAAAATGGAATCTATATAAGAGATTGACCTATAGACTGAGAACCTTGCAATGTGCAATGAAGGAAACATGGTTAACCTTACATGGAGAAATCACAAGACAGCACAATATATCAGGGAGAAAACAGGAAAAAATTCAAATGGCTATGGGCTGGTCATGTTGTAAGAGTGGCAGACAACTGATGGACATCATGACTCTCAACATGGATTGACAGAGGACTGTGTTTTGTACAAGTGAGATTTCATTGGTTTTTTCGATGTGCTGCCAGTGCATTCGAGCTTTCAAGAAAAGTATAGTAGAGATACAAGAGATGAATTATGTGATAAGGTCTGGGTCTTGTGGGGAGCAGGTTTAATAATGAAAGTGGATTTCAAGTGTATCAAGTGTTTGGTCAGCAGGGAGGTATCACATGACATCCTGGTTCTAGCACTGGACTGTGTTATAGTTACCAAACATCTGAAAATCTGACAGTTGAGATAGATATATATATATATATATATATATATACACACACACACACTCATTGTGTATCATATTATATATATGTTATATAATATATAATATTATATACACCCTTTATGTATATATATATATATATATATATATATATATATATATATATATTCCATAGGAATAGAGCACTAGTGGATGGAGAATATAAGCTAAATAAGTATATTCAGCCTTACTGACCGTCCAGTTCCCTAGTGCAGAGGCAGGATACCGGCTTCTGGGTCTGAAGCGAAGGTTTCAATCCTGCCTCGTGGTACTGGATGGAATAATGGATAGTCCATAGCCACACTGTAAAGTTGTAATACAATGAAACAGCTATCTGTGGATGACACAATAATATATATATATATATATATATATATATATATATATATACGCATAGGCATTGTGTATTTTATATATATATAAATATATATATATATATACACATGCGTATTATATATATATATGTATGCACACACATTATGTATCATTTATATACATATTGTGTGTATATATATATATATATAGATAGATAGATTGAATATTATATATACACACATTGTGCATCATATATGTATGCATAGGGTAACCACTTCAACGTAGTGTTGCTCTTACCATTGAGCTAAACAGCTACTGGTAATACGAAGGCTCAAAAAACTTTTTTCACTGCAAATACTCGTCTCACTTATTCTTGGTCTATTCAGTCCTTTAGACGCAACAGTTATGTATCAAGAAATGGATTCTATGATCCAACAGAATGATTATAAATTGCGTTATACATAATATTATTTGAAATTATCTCCTGTCATTACATGGGTAATGAATCACTTAGTCTAGACAGCATGAATAGAATAAACAATTGAATGGGGCTGATGCAGGAATTGATAGGCTAGTTGCTCCAACATAGTGGTGCTCTTACCATTCAGCTAAAGAGTCGCCGGTAATGCTAAGGCCCCACGTATATATATATGTATATAGTACAAAATAGATTCGCTAAACAAACAAGTTCATAGATTCACCTGAAGAGGCCCAAAGAGGGCAGAAACCTAAATGTGTTCGTGTAGCAAATCTACTTTCCACTATATTTCCAGCTTTACTCTAAAACCAATTTAACACTCGAAGTTTAAAGTTGAATGTATCGAGCACTCCATAAAATAAATCCATCACTTATCAGACATTGCTTTATATTATATTATATCATATTATGCTATATTGCAAACCTGATTTATACTATATGTACTATATATATGTATATACATATACATATATACATATACTGTATCATATATTTGGATAAGATGAATGATGTTAGCATAAATAAATGAACACTTCAGCAGAAATTATTTAAACAAATTTAAGAAACATGAGGGATGCACGATGAGTGTTTGGCCTTATTGTTTACCATTGTTTAAATTGGTCTTGATTTAAATGGCAGTTGTTGGTGTAAGCGTATGTTTTCAACTTGAAATCTTGAAGTCTACTGTAAACACTCTCAGTAACAGACTAATAAGGAAGTATTTGGTGTCGGATAAATACTGAGTGTGCGGTATTACAGAACTAAGTCGAAAGGAAAACACAGGAGAAAATTACATAAATTGCACTGACAAATATTGGGAAGTAAATAAATGAAATGACTCAAAAAAATCTTTTGAAAAAGTTTTTTGATGCGCTTTATATATACATATATACATATACATATATATATATATATGTATATATATCTTTATACATGTATGTATATATATATATATATATATATATATACTGTGTATCAGATAAATGCTTTCAGCATAAATAAATGAACACTTCAGCATGCATTATCTGAATAAGTTCAACAAATGGTAAGGGAAGCACGGTTTTTGACATTATTGAAACACAACACTATGTAAAGATTTTAATGAGTGGCTGTTACAAAAATAGTGAATTGCTGTGGCAGTTAACTATAACCGTAAGGGTTTGCTAGATTAAAGAATTTACTGGATGAACTAGAGGTAACACCAAGGGACCTTGAAATTAGAGTTGATGCCTAGAGGACCACAATTGCCAGTCAGCATAAATCAAACCAGCGTAAAAACAAAATGAAAATGAAAAATGACTGGATTTAGGTAATGAAAGCTAACCTGAAGGACAAAAATTTTTATAAAGAAAGTTATATGGTGGAAGAAAAAATGAAAATTGATTTCTCTATATATAGCTAACTGCTTATGCAATTCACAACATTGTAAGAGAAAATAAAATAATTATCATTGTCGTTCGTATGACCCTCCCCAAATCATCATCCAGCATGGATCCCTTGAGACAGTTCTGTGGGGCTCCATCCAGGCGTCATAGGCCATAGACTCCATTTGGAAATTTCTAAAGAGGGTACTCTGACACAATATGATTTCTAAAGAGGGTACTCTGACACAATATGATTTCTAAAGAGGGTACTCTGACACAATATGATTTCTAAAGAGGGTACTCTGACACAATATGATTTCTAAAGAGGGTACTCTGACACAATATGATTGGCATTGCTGCTCTTAGTTTGTTTTGTTGCTTTCCGAAACCAACCCGGTTTTTTGCCCAACTGGTCTGCAGTCTGTTCAACAGAACGAGTGATTTTCATCGTATTTTGTTTCCAGCTGACTGAGCTGATTGTTTGTTGGTGAATTGATGGAGGTATACATCCAACATGAACCACTCCTCTCTCTCTATCTGTTGGGCTGCCAATTTTTTGAAAGGGGATGCTGCTCTCTCAGCTCCATTACTTTGGAGACAAAATATTCTGTTTAGCCAGAGTGGGATATCAAGGGGCATCATATGTGGTACCAGGCCACATGGTTGAAGTGACTACTTGTCCAGCTTCAAGTGCTGTGAATCATAGGGATTTGATGGTGGAGCAATGCCTGAGATTACAGGTATCATGTAGACATGAGTTAGCTTGATGACACCTGATATAATAGAAAAACTGATTTTCAGTGGCATCCAGTGATTTTGTATGGACACTGTGTGACTAGACAGGGCTTGCATATTCAGCACTGTAGATGACCAGGGGCTATATGGATGTTCTCATGGTGGAGAAGTCAGCCTTCCAAATTCACTCATTTCAAGATCTTCTCAGATGTCTCCTTAATATGGACATGGAAGATTAGGCTCTGGTCCAAAATAATCGTCAAGTGGACAGGCTCCTTTACAAACTTCTGCAGCCTAATATTGTTGATGATAGACAAAGTATCATTGGCCTGTCTATTGGCCAGATGAAAATAAGAACAGTCAGTCTTTCTGATGCTGAGCCTACCATGCCACATTGGAGGAAGTGCACAGGGTGGTGAGATCAATTTCATGTATGCATTTGATGGTTCTGTTACACTCGTGGGCGAACCCCAGCACAGAGTTGTCAGCATAGAGAAGCTGTTGGGGGAGCATATAAAAAATGCAGATGTTAAAGAGGATTGGAATGAGGTCTCATCCTTCTGACAGCCCATTTCTCTGCGTGCACTTTCCACTGTATTATACATTATATGTGATAAGGTAGAAAGACATTTTCTGGAACAATAGCATAACAAACTTCATCAGCTTCAGGTTACTTGGAGTAATTTCAGGTATAGGCTGCATTTTAGGCTAAAGATGGATAAATAGGGACGAGACCATATTTTTCTTGGCTCTGTAATGATTACTCAAGATAGGGGCTCAGGTAAGTTATCTGGTTGGTGGTGGATCAGCTCTTCCTGAACACAGTCTGATCGTATGGCAGGTTTCATTCAATGATCTTGTTAATTCTGTCAAGAATAGCTTGTTCCATCAGCTTGTGTGTCATTTACAGGAGTGATATTTGGCAATAACTGGCTGAGTTACAAACCAGTTTCTTTGGTTTCAGGGTAGCATAGACTCTTGCTCGTTTCCAGAAGGGATAGTTTTGTTATGGCAGTCAGATAGAAAGGACCACAACTGCTCTACAGCATGAAGTCCTACATTCTGCAGGAACTCTGGGAAGATCTTATCTATGCCGGGGGTTTTACCATTTTTGAGAATGGTGTCCACTAATTCATTGGCTGTCAAAGCATATGAGAGTGGGCCTCTGGCAGGAATGTTTTTCTTGGGCCTCTTCGATTGAGTATCTCCATTGGTGTCCCATTTACCGTTGTTGCCCAGGATAGATGCAATGGCATTCATGGAGACTGGGCTTTGTTTTGTAGTGTTACTGCGACCAGTTAGCTCATTTATAGTCTGCTATGCTTTTCTATGAATTCTTTATTTCTTATTGTTTCTTCCTATTACTGATGGTGTTTCCTACCCAGGATCCCAAAGAGAAGGTCATAATTTTGTCTTTGTGTTGCCTTGAGAGCTGCAGAAATCAGCGAGTTTATCGTCACATTCTTCATCCTGGCAGGGATGTAGTGATTGTATCTGCCTCTGGGAATTGAGCATTTTGTCATGGTAGAGAGCAGGTTAAAAAAAAAAAGAAAAAGAAAATGTCATTTAATCAATGATGTTTATGCTACATACATGCTTCTTAAACACTGATATTCACTAATACTAATCTATAAATAAAAACTTTTACAAAATGTGATAATATTTCAATTCTTTTAATTCATCCAATGTTACAGAGTTTCTGAAGTCAACTATGTCATAATATATGGAAAATGATTTATTCATAATTTATTGCGATTTCTAATGCTTCAAATCTCATTTCCTTATCTAGATGTTGGTAACACCCTGGCGTTCCATCTTCACATCTCTACCTATCTTGGCCATTTGTGTTGCACACTGCTGCTATAACTGGAGTTTCTACATGATGCTCACAAGTCTCCCTCTGTACATGAAGACAATCCTACACTTCGATATCTCAGAGGTAATCACTCCCTCTTTATTGATTTTCCACTTAGTATTTATTTATCATCCTGAGACGGTTCAACTCATTCTCTATGACACCTTTGTTGTTGGCTCAATGTTTCAGCCGATTTCTGGAACACCCAAAGAAAGTTGTTGAATGAATTGGCTGAAACACTTTGGTGGCAACAAGGGCAACCAAAAGAATGAGGTCAATAGTCTGAACATCTCTAAGGAGGATGATGACTCATCTCAAAATTACAAAATATATCTTACAACAAAAAGCATGAGTTTAATGGTTCAAACAACATTCAAAATGATTATAGCTCGTCTGATATTTACAGAAGATATCTTGAATGAAAAGAATGCGATCAATAGTATGCACAACTTCTGGAGTAATGACTCCTAAAATATGTAGATACCAAATGATTCAAATAAATACTAAAAACATGTAAAGCTCTTATTTTGTACAGATGTATTCCAAGAAGAATGTACAATCTTGGAGCTTAGTCCAATCTTGGATCATCCAAAGTCAGAGTGGTCTTGGTAGAACCTTCACCTGTAATTCATTTTTCATTGTAGAATAAAATAGAATCCCACTTTTTCTTTATGTATTAAAGAAATTGTGGAGGGTATCTTTCATATACATTGTACACCTAAGGAAAGCTTTACATAAAGGCACAATGAGATTTTTGAGCAGACAAACACATTAGCTATCAATTCCTCAGTGCTACTTACAAAATATCCTCTCCATGCCAATCCGTTCTCCTTTTCTGTTGATTTGTCCTTTTTCCAGTGACTCGGCACTCAAGTGACCAATTACGATGTGTCACTTACCATCCCCTAATATGATTTTCCATCTGAGTCCTACTTTTGGAATTCAGGATGAGTGATGAATTACTACATGATATGCTTACATATATACAGTGAACTCTCATTATAACAAAATAATTAGGGAAAGTCAAACTGTAGGTAAAACCAAAAGTTTGTTATACCCAACGGTAGTCCCTCATGCTGTAAATAAGGAGTAAGTTTGGTAGTTTGTTGCTTTTAACAGACATTGCTTGGTGATTCAAGGATTGTTCGAATGACCTTTGTTCCATTTTCAATCTTACCTTATATTGTTTGGTTGATAATAATCGGAAGATGGTTTGTGGAACTCGCCTAGATTCATAGTCCAGCCTTTTGTGGCATTTACTTAAAGATCAAAGTGTAATATCTATTCTTCTCACGTCAACGAAACATAACATTAACTTTCCGTTTTCAATACTAAGTGTTATTATAGGTGTATTTCAATAGTTTTCTTCAAGAATTTTAATTTAATTCAATAAATTTGAATTTTCTCCTCGATAGATAAAAACTCAAGTTATTTTATGGTTGTATTCTTATCGTCTTCTTGAATTCTATAAGACTATTATTTTTGTGTGAAACACTATAATTTGATTACAAAAATACAAAACAACAATGATCTATTCTGATTCAATATTTAATAATTATTGATCTTAAAAATAAGTCTAAAAAGTGTTAGGATGAGTTATGATAAGTAAAAATGATTTAGTGAAATCATTACTTGTGTGAAATGCGAGTGGGATAATGTCAGAAATTTAGAATGGAAATGCCAAGAACTCACTTGGTTTTTAGTGATGACAATAAATAAGAATCAGAATTTCTGTTTTTGTTGATTGAAAAGATATTCAAAATCAATTAGAACCCATGTAGAAAACAATTAAAATACAACTGTAACATTTACAATTAAAAACATTAAGTTAATACTATGTTTTGTTGATATGAGAAGAACAGATACTACACTTGATCTTGATCTGGAGGCAGCAAAAGGCTGGACAACAAAACTAGTTTGTTATGTTCAATGTGTTTGCTGTATTTATCAAAATTTGCTTGATAGACCAGACAAAAGTTTGTTATCCATGCGTTTGTTAAAGCCAAAAACTGAAATTCCTTACATCGAGGATCATTATAACAAGGGTTTGCTGTATATATATATATATATATATATATATATATATATATATATATATGTATATATGCTCTGATTGCTGTACTGCTGAGTTACTCTGAAGAAAGAGGCAAAAAAGTGACTGAGCCCTATAATTAGCGCGGGCAACTGCCAGGGGAAGGGAACTCCGGTCAAACCTATGATCTTGGAGCCTTGGAGCTTAGGTCTCTTTTAAGCCACCTCGATGGACCATAGGATGCAAACCTTTGGTTTAGAGTGGGGGTAGGCTTTGTGAATGTCACACTTCACCTTAAAACTTCATTGTGCTGGGTTATTTTGTATACATGGCCCTGCAGTTTAAGGATTCCATAATTGGGGGAAACCCTCCCAAAAAATCTTTGTCTGCAAAGCCAAGCCATTCATTCCTGTGTATCGATATATATCATTAATATGTAATGAAATTGTGGAATGTATATTTTTCTTATTGTTTTATAACCTGTTTCAGAATAGTCAGTTATCAGCAGTTCCGTACTTGCTTCTTTGGCTTTTGATGTCACTCTCAGGGATCCTTGCTGACTTCCTCCGTTCAAATGGCTATCTCTCAACAACAGTTACGCGGAAAGTCATGAATTCCTCAGGTAAAAATCTTTATTTTCATTTTCCATGCTTTGTTCTATGCAACTGCACCAACGTTTGCGAGTCACATTACAAATAGTCGTCTTCATAAAACGAAAGAGTTTTTTAGAAGAATAATTTAAAAGCAAACAAGTCTGGTTAATCAATCAATAGAAACTGTCACATGGTCAACGTCTTTTGAATAAGTTGCTTCTCTCCCTTTTGTTGGATAGTGATCACTGAATTTTCAAAAAACAAACATGAATGCTACTGGACACTAATTAAGGGATAAATTTAGTTCAAAAATATTTTATTAATTGAATCCCCCATTAAAAACCTATTTAAGGCAGGAATTTTCAAAAAATAAAAATTTTTTTCCTAATTCCTAGATATATTGAGGAGTAAATGTTGAAATTTCAGACCTCTAGTTCCATTGGTGTGGCCTATACTTGTGATACATACATACAAAGCCAGTCAGCCAGCTGGACTAACTTGAAAACTGAAGAAACTTATTTTGATAGTTTTCATTAATGGTTTCAATATAATTCAACAGGCCACCATCAGTCAATGTTGACAATGGTTATAGCTGCTATTCAGTCGCTTCTTTCTTTATCAACCATTGAAATAACAATCGACAAGATGTTTGGTTATGTGAAAGAATGCAGGGAGAGTTGAATTCTTGCCTTCCCCATGGGCATTAGTATTGTACGATTGGTGCCAGGAATGAGTTCAAGGAGAAGTAGATTCTTGCCTTTCAAAAAAGAACCAGTATAGTATGATTGATGGGGGAACAGAGCGCAGGGTAGGGTGGATTTTTGCCTTTTCAGAGCTCAAAAAGCGAGTGATAGTTTGAAAAAGTTTCGGAAGCACTGATCTCAAGTACTTATTCATAGAAGCATGCATGGCGTGGTGCAAAAAGTTCAGTATGGTACGATTAGTGGTGGGGAAGAATGCAGGGAGAGGTTGTTTTTTGCCTTTCCCAAGGGCATGAAAGTGATATGATTTGACCCTACTGGAATTTAAGCTCAGTTTGCTGTTACACTTGTCTAAATTTACTCTTTATAATCTATGTCTGATCAAAGCATTAGCTTTAGTGGCTGCACCCTGAGGGCTTTGCCAGCCGGTGGGCCTCCAGAGAATCGAGTAAAGAGTTATTTCATTTGTGAATGCTAATTCCGGGTATTAGTACTCGAGATCAGTGTGTCAAAAACTTTTTCAAACTACCGCGCCAGGCTGTTAGCCAGGAATTTGATTCCCCCCACCGTTTTCATAGGATTAGGGAGTTTTCCAAGGTCTGCATTTTTGTATTTATATTCATTTTGTATTTTTGGAAAAAGCCCCAGAAATGCCAAAAATACGTTTGACTTAATTGGGAAATCGGTTTCTATTGGGAATTAGCCGTTGTATTTATGTTTATTTTGTATTTTAAAAAAAGTCAAAAGTGACCCAAAACACACTCAGCTTAATTGAGGAATTGGAATTGGGTTTCTTTTGGGAATTGGCTGTTATACACCATGATTTTATCAGCACCTCCAGTGAAGTTGGACAAAAATGATACAATAAAAATTGGATTTTGATCAATCCCTTCTTTAATATTAGCATTTATCTTATGATCAGAACCAGGAGAAAGTAAAAATATTTTAACTTTAAATAGCTTGACTGTAAGTTTAGCTTTTCAGGCGTACAACTTGATGGGTAGGGGGTATCGATTTGTATTCTTTGCCCCCCTTGCCATACCTTCGAATGCTCACCTTGGGTCTTCCAATGCCCCAAAATGGAGGTAGCTCCTAAATCTTAAATCATCCCTCAGATTAGGTTTCAATTAGTGTATTGTGTATTTTTGGAGTAAACATGCTTCATCAAAAAGGAACTCTGTACTATATACATATATATCGTATGACAGGTTGTGATGTGTAAAAACAGCTGAATTAGTCCTGACTTGCACGATTGAAAACAATAATTCATTGATATTTTTCGAGAAATTTTTTTCAGGAAATTACTCAGAGCGAATGTTTGTATATATATATATATATATATATATATATATATATATATATATATATATATATATATATATATATATAATCTGACAGAATAACTCAATTCAGATTCCGGCCGCAACCACGTTTCCTTTAATTGTTTATTCTATTTATGCTGACGTGGCCAATTGATGCATCCTCCGTCATTTCAAATAGAGTTCTAAATAATATAATGCATTCAAAATTATATATATATAATGTGTGTGCATGTGTGTTATGATATACTTTATTTATCTATAACTCACTTTATTTATTTTATTTATCAATTTTATTTTATCTTATTTTCATCCTATCCTCAAGTCTAACCCCCCCCCTTATCTCACTCTGTTCTTGCTTTTTCTTCCATTCTTTTCTTGTTTATTAGCCCCTCCCTCTATTTCTTCCTTTTCCCTCCTTTCTCCCTTTGAGTTGTTGCAGACAAAAAAAACTCCTGACTGATAAACAGCAAGGAAGAAAAATCAGAAAACCTAATGCCCACGCTCATCTACCTGTCAAAAACCAGAAAAATGAAAATAAAGGTAGATACATAGAACAAATGAATAAAAATTAAAATAAGCAGAAAATAGAGCCAGAAAAGAAATGAAATATATAAATAAATGAAAATCCCAAATCCTGTGTGTTTTGAAAAATAATGTAAATCTGTATACTTAATAATATGCTATTGTGTTGAAACAACAGATCAATTGTCATAACTCATATAATAAAAGTATTAATTAGCCCTGTTTTATTTAATCATTGTTATTTAACTTAAATCATCCGTTTTTTTTTTTTTCAAATATGGAGCACTATGTATTTCATACAAACACGTAGAAACAAACTATATTGTATAATGATGTATGAATTATTCCATTTTTTATTTTGGTAATATATATAATAATCAGAGATTAGTAAATAATCCTTAGCGGTAAGTTTGCAGTCTGATAAGGAAAAAAGCACAGTGAAATTTTCTGATCAAAATTTAGTTAATAACTACTAAGACATTGATGACTGAATTTATATGAGTAAAAGGTCTTGTCAGAAAATGCTGGAAACTTTTGCATTGACTTAATATCATGGAAGACACGATTTGGCTGGAAGATGGCATAAGGTCATGAAAAGTTGGAGAAGATACTTTAATTGAATAATGATGCTATGAATTTATGTGAACGGGAGATTTTGTCAAAAATACTGGAAACTTTTGCATTGACTTAATATCATGGAAGACACGATTTGGCTGGAAGATGGCATAAGGTCATGAAAAGTTGGAGAAGATACTTTAATTGAATAATGATGCTATGAATTTATGTGAACGGGAGATTTTGTCAAAAATACTGGAAACTTTTGCATCAACCTTACACACACACACTATGTTTAGCAATAGGAAGTATGCATAGTTATATAAAATGCACCCCAATTTGAGCAGACTGTCTCCTATGGAGCCAATTTTTTATAAGAAAAAAAAATGTTATACACCCTCAAATGCTCAATATATATATCTCCAGAACAAATCAAGAATGCAATATAATATAACATCCAATGTATGATGGGCTTATTTCATAAAGTGTTTGGTACATTAAACATTAAGTTTACTTAGAATAAAGCTTAGAATATAATGGAGTAAGGATTCACTACACAAACATGTTTACTCTATTATATGTATATAAATGTATTTTCTATGTTTTTGATAAAGGGGAAAAAAAGTGGGACCTTCTATTTCTTCAGACATAGAGACAGCCTGGAGTAATTCTTTAAAAAAAACTCCGAAAACTAGAATGCATCAACTCAAAACAAAGTAAACAATTTTTCTGCCCTGAAAAAGACTAGATACACAGTTGGGATCTTGCAGGGAGAAGAAGTCTAGACGCAATAAATAGCAGCCCTACCCTTCTTTTTTTTTTCTTTCAAAAAGTTTTTGACTAGGACGTGGACTCCAGGCTTCTACATAATTAGGTCCTGAGGGGTAGCAGACCTCTATAGTCAGTGCGCCTCTGTTATGTTAGAGCGTCTTGGATTTTTGCATAAAGTTGCTGACAGCTGTACTAGCCAGTGTATCTGTGCTTAATAATGACAAAGAGTTATCAGAAGGTTCTGTGATTAAAGCTGTAGACAGCTGTACTGTCGCAATCCTCCTTCAAAGGGTTTGTAAAACTCTCTGGCCAGCTCGGTATCCACCAAGTGAAGATTGTTCACTTCCACTGGTCAAACCATAGGTCAGCCTTACTGTCAAAATACTCCCTCAAAGGGGCGGCAGACCCTCTCAGCTAGCTCGACAGTCCTGTCAAACCTACAACCTTGGAATCCTGCTCCTATCTGTGCCACCTTGAGGGACCATGGGATGCTCACCCTTGCTTTAAAGTGGGGGGATGGCCTTGAGCAAGCAGGCTTCACCTTAAAGATCCATTGCCCATGCTGGGGGATAGTTTGCACACAGGCTTTGCTATCTATGGTCCTATGACCCCCCCCCCCAACAATCTCTATTCGTGGAGCCAAGCTATCCATTCACATATATGTATATCTATATGAATATGTAAAGAAATGGATATGTGTGCTCCAACAGAACGTTTATAAATCGCGTTATATTATATAGAAAATATAGAATTGAAATTCCTACTGCAGCCCTATTTTCTTTTATTGTTTTTTCTATATATGTTGTCTAGGGTGAGTGATACATTAACTGTGTAACAAAATCATTTCAAATAAGTTTCTATATAGTATAACACAATCTATAATCATATATATATGTGTGTGTGTGTGTAAATAAATATATCACTCAAATTCAGCCTTACTGACCGTTCAGTTCTGTAGCTCAGAGGTAGGATATCGATCTCCGGAACTGAAGTGAAGGTTTCAATCCTGCCTGACAGTAGTGGATGGGTTAATGGAAAAGTCTATGGCCATACTGAAGAGATGTAATACATCTAAACAGCTGTCTGACACAATGATATATATATATATATATATATATATATATATATATATATATATATATATATACCTTGTTGGTTGTTGGTTTCTTAATATATATATATATATATATATATATACATTGTTGGTTTCTTAATATATGTATATATATATAAAGAAACCAACAACCAAAACCATCAAGATAGTTTTCGAGCTAGTCTCGCTACGTACATATGTATGTATGTATGTATGTATGATGCATACAGTTTGCACCAATGGAACTAGAGAGCTGAAAATTTAAACATTTACCCCTTATGCTGTCTAGAAAAACGTTTTGTTTTTGTTTTTTGTTTTTTGAAAATCCTCTTCCAAAATTGTTCTTCAGTAGGGGAGGGTTCAATTTGCAATGTAAGTTTATGCTACAATGATCCTTTAGTTTGTGTTGAGTAGCATGCTTGTTTTTGAAAATTAAGACTTTTAGTGATCACTGTCCAACAAAGTGTGAGAGAAGTAACTTATCCCCAAGACAGCATGTTGCCAGAAGACGTTGGCCACGTGACAGTCTCTATTGAGTGACTAGCCAGATTTGTTCTCTTTGTTGTTTTCAAATTGTTTCATAACAGAAGTACTGAATGAATTGCAAGCAACAGACCTTATCATTTTGAAAGTGTTATTTATTTGTTATGTTTATGAAACCAATACACGAATAAAGCTTTCACTAAAGAAGAGGTCATCAAACTGGGTTAACACAGTGAAAGTGATAAGTAGCAAAAATCTCACTCAAATTGTTTTTGTAACTTATCAGCTTAAATTGGCTTCTCTTTACCGGAGTCAACTTACGTTTATCCTCGTATAATCCTGTCTGTAAGCGGTTGTAAATTTGGGAAGTGTTTGAAATCCAGTCCCTTGAATCCGTGTTTCGGTGAATTTACTGTGTCCAACTTGTCAAGGCAGTGAATGCTTTTATTTACTTCTGAAGTTGGAAGAGGTCTAGTTACCCACCTGTGTCCGTCTGTCCTTTCTATATCCTCAAAAGTTGTTGAAGGGTAGGCCATGAGCTACGAAAGAATTGATTCAACTTGGGGGTGGAAGTGAGGAATTTGTTTTTGTTTTTGTTTTACTTTGAGATTTTTTCTATTATTCTGCAGTAGAGAACACTACCCAAAAGACCAAACTTTTAAAAACAGTTTAATTTTTTTTTTTTAATCACTTCTCTTTCTGCTTAACCCTTTCATGATGAACATTTTAGGGTGTTTATTTCCTGAATCAAAATGTCCATGTGATATGGGGACTGGAGTCTTGAATGGTTCAAAGACATAATGACCAGATTAAAATGTGATGACTAGTGCACTAAAATTATTCTCTATATATAGCTGTAAAAAAATCTCTAAATACACAAGGCAAGCTTACATTATTTGTCAGATCTCATCCTGAAAGCTAGAATGCTGTTGCATAAAAACATATATATGTATATACAATATAAATTTATTTATGTAGTCAAAATCCTGGCTAGCAATTGGAGAAGAATTTTTCCACTTTATACAGATATGATTTCTCCGCAGAAATAACTCAGAAATAGCAAAAAGTTGTAATTGTAACCTTAGTTGTTGCCACTGATCTGGCGAAATTGGTGCTGCCAGTTAAAATCCTCACTAGTAAGTGGAGAAGAATTTTCCCACTTTATAACAACCATTAAAATTCCACATTTAGCTCAGAAATAGCTAAAATAGTACTCTAGGTTGTTGGCACTTATCCCACAAAATAGGTGCTACCAGGGGTGAAAAGTTCAGGATAGACTCACTCTTGTTTTAAAAATGTAACAAGGACGTCTGAATGATTGTGGTTCAGTCCAAAATTAAGTGTTATTTTATAAACGAGTTGACTCTGAAGAAAAAAAAATCTTTGAAAATGGTATGGGATTTCTAATTAGGAACCGTGAACCAAAATTGTCAACATCAATGTATGTTTCTCCAGTTTTTAAGTGGTTTTTGCTGGCGCACATATGATCTGTACCAATAGTTGGAGGACTGAAAATTTAAGCATTTACTCCTTATTATGTCTACAAAAAATAGTTTTGTTGCTTTTTCAAAATTCCAAAATCCCAAAATATATTTCTATGGGGGGGGGGTTAATTCACAATGTAAGTTTTTGCTAAATTGATCCCTTAGTTTGTCTAGCTTTCTCATTAGTGTTTCGAAAAATTCAGACTTTTTTTTATTGATCATTGCCCAACAGAAGGTGAGAGAAGTTACTCGTTTATTGATCACCCCTTTTTCCAATGTTTTTTAATTGATCATCCCCAACTTGGTATGATGGCAAAAGACAGTTTCTATTGACTGACCAATCAAAGCTGTTTTGTACTTGTTTTCCTTATTCTACACTCACTGTTCTAATTTCTCTTATCTGTTTTGTAGGCATGATTCTTCCAGCAATTCTGATGGTCGCCATCAAGTACGTTGGTTGTAGCCAGTCTGGGGCCTTAACCCTTGTCATTCTGGCAGTGGCTTTTTCTGCATTCTCTCAGGCAGGATACAATTGTAACCATCTGGATGTGGCTCCAAATTTTGCTGGTAAGCATACCTTTTGTTCTTGAGAGGATCACAATTTAAGAAAAGACATTTATTTTACTTTGGATATTTTATAAATCTAGAATTTTTGTCCAAATACTTCTTAAAATTGATGACATTATTCTATACCTTGATCATAAATGAATCACCATAGCATGCGCATGAACCAGAACTAATTTTCTAAAAAATTATCCGAGATAAATAGATCTTTTATCCAAAATTATCTTTAAATAAAAGCACAATATTTGGGCATTGTTGGTCCAAAATGACTGTAGAGACCCCAAAAAACATTTCTAGGTGGTGCCTAGTGGTACATACTTGCAAATTTTCAAGATTATATTCTTCAGATTGTGCACAGAAAGACACACAAACAAAGGAAGAAGATTCTGTAGCCTATTTGTCTGAACGTGGTGATTTGATTACTAATTGGTAAACTTAGTAAATATCTTATTATAGGTTTGGTCTAAGCTTAGTGGATAAAAAAAGTATTATTTTAAATTTCTGCATATTTAAAACAGAAATAAAAATCAAATACCCATCAAGTGACCTGGCATACAGTGTGCATTGACAAAGACAGGATCTTTTTAGATATTTCTGTCGATGGAGAATTTAATAAGAAAATCATCCCAACCAAATGTAAACAATATAAAATGGGGAGGATTCAAGTTTCAGAATATACAGCAGATGAATTACAAACAGGTCTGGTTAGTTGCTCAATAGAAACTGTGATATGACCAAAGTTTTCTGGCAGCAACCTGTGTTGGGGGTAATCAATTAGAAAAAGGGGTGATCAGTGAATAAGTTACTTAGTGTGAATTTTCAAAAAAATTAGTATGGTGCTCAACTCAAACTAAGGAATCAATGTAGTATAAACTTGCATTGCAAACTGAACCACCCACTGGAATCCTATTCAGCGGGGGGTGGATTTGAAAAAACACACAAAAACATTTTCCCAGACCTGAGTAAATATTTAGATTTTCAACCCTCTAATTCCATTAGTGGTTCAACCTGTACATGTTATGTATAAGTACTTAGCCAGCTAGCCAGACCAACGCAAAAACTGAAGAAACCTATTTTGACAGTTTCAGTTGAGAGTTTCTCGTAATATGCAGCTGTTTCTGATTAACCTAAAATACACCAATTCCTTTCACATTAGATACACAAAAATTGGTCAATGGTCCTTGTATACTTTCTGAAGGGTTTTAGCGGTACTTTCTGAAGGTGCCCCCCCCCTATCCTCACTAACTAGATTAACAGCTGTTCAAACCCCTATTAGAACAGACTGAATGACAGATTGTAGAGCAGTGTTACTCAGAGTGTGGTACATCCCAACAGTACCAGAAAGCGAACCATCGTCTGCAAATACGTAGCTCTTTTCTACATCTTTCATCTTCATCTTTATCCTTTTTGCATCCAAGATTTGCTAGACCTCTTTGTCTGTGGTGTTGCGGAGCCAATACTTTTTCAGGATTCGTTTAGTTGGTTACACCATTTTATTTTTTGCTGGCTAGTTTCATATATGATGTCTTGGGATCCGAGTTGTGAGGTCAAGCAGTTGTCTGACATTCTTGCAAAATGACCAGCCCATTGCTATTTGAGTTTTCTAGTGAATTTGATGGTATCTCTGATTCCTATTTTTTTTCTCTAATATACTGTCTTGTGATCTCTGTATGTGATATTGAGCATTATTCTCTCCTGTGCACATTCCATGGTTCTCAGTTGCTGTTTAAACTGTGTATTTGTAGATAACATTCTTGGACATCATTTTTACTGTAAAATGTATATAAAGCTCCCATAATGCCTGAATGACTTGGCTTTGTTAGACTTAAATGTGAAAAATTTCTTTCAAGAATAAATCAATTAAAATTTTCAACTTTTAATATATCTATTATATTTTCCAATAAAAATTAACATTACTCTGAATGTTCAATTAGTATTTTACTGATCAAATAATGATTTGGCACAAATGTGCTACTTGGTCCCAGATGCATCAGAAAGAAAACCTTGTTGGTCCACAAGATCAGATAGCTTAAGTAACCCTGCTGTAGAGTGAAATGAATCTGCTGAGAGCGCAGTTGATCTTGTCTTTTAGCTTGTCAAGGAATCATGGAAGCTTATGGTAACAATGTAGTAGGTGCAAGCATGTGTGGAGAATGGTTTGCAAAATTTAGAAAATGAGATCAAGAGCCTAAGAACAAAGAATGCTGTGAAAGAACTCAGAACCTGAAAACTGATTAACTGGTGAAACTTTTGAAGCATGACGCAGCACTAACCACGTATGATCTTGTGAAAAAATTCGAGATGATGATATAGTTGAACATTGTTAACAAGTCTTGGGAAAATTCTGAGGCTTGGAAAATGGGTTACACATGAAGGGAACATCTGTCAACAGCTGAAAACTTTTCCTTTTTTTTTTATCATAGAAAAAATTGCGGTCTGAAAGTCCTTGTCGAAATTGCGTTTGACAAGGTGTTTTAATCAATGTATCCAATTTAGTTGGACTACTTTTCTTGTCTTTCTTGTTCAGAAAAAAATCATTTTTCCACATGATAGTTGCTGGTGATGAAAAATGGTTTTATTTTGAGAATTGAAAAGAAAGAAAATTTTGGCCTAATTGAGAGCAGCTTTCAACAGCTCTATCTAAATGGAAGCTACTTGGGGGAGAAAAGTTCTTTCGTGAATTTTGCTAATTTCATGATTCTTTTTGAGGGAGTTGTGATCATTGAAACCAGACCCATTGTCTCTGTTCTGTCCGAAATGAATGAGTGAATCATGGAGGAAAACACACGGCAGAATATTTTGTCAACAATCTGAGTATGTCACTAGCTCATTACACCAGAAAAATTCATAGCTTTGGTGAACACAAATGATGTCATTCTCTAGCCTAACAATACAAGAACTCACTCTGAAAAAAAAAAAGCAGTAGAAAAGTCATGACTGTGAGGTTTTACCTCCTTCAAAACCTCCATTTTACTCTTCGAATTTTCTTCTGAGTATCAGTTGGTTGGCTTGGCTTTTTAGCTTATTATAATAGATTAGGAATTTAGTCTCGCAAGCCAGTTTAGTAAGTCCAATTTAGATGCCCCATTATCAGGGCCATATGCCATACCAAGTTTTGTAAATATCTATAAGACGCACTTCAGCAAAATATAGGGTTGTATGTAATGAAATATTTACGATATCTGTACCTTGCATGAACGGATCACCTGCACCAGAATTAATTATCTAAAAAACATAGATCTTTTGCTAAAATCATCTAAAAAAAATAGATCTCTCATCTAAAATTATCTATAAAAAAAAGGTCCAAATGATCATAGAGACTTAAAAAACACTTTTAATTCCCTGCTCCCCATTTCCTGTTTTCAATGTTGTAGCTCTAAGAATGAGACCAGGGATGCCTGGAGGCACACAGACACTCAGAGAAGAATCTATAGCCCACTTAGCCGATTGGTCAGCCATTTATGGAGCTGCGCTGATCAAATCGATATAAATACCACTGACTTTAGATTGGTACTCAGTATTTTGTTCAGACAAGTAACCTCATTCTTGTTTATTTCATCAGTTTTGTCCGTTTTAGTGAAAGTGTTTTTCCTGAAATTCTAAAAACCAAAGATTGTTTTAAATCAGGTTTAAACTTTAAAAAAAATACACATAGAAATGGATACTTCAAAGTATAGACCATCTGGTGGAAAGATTTCTTCTTGAGCAGGACTTTTTGGGGTAAATATGGTAGGTTAGGGTTTGTGATCATATCCACTGTGTGGAACTAAACTAGTGCAAATTGGTTTAATTATGTGCTGACCACATGTGGTTTCAGTTTTCTACTACAGACAGAAATGAGGTTATATATAATAAAATGTTTACAATTATCAGCCGGCTGTTTCTGGAGCCAGCTTTGTGCACAATGTGGGTAGCATTATCTTGCCGGAACAAACCATTGCTGGGTCAGTTGATGTGAGCATCTACTATGATCCCCTTCAAAGCTTCATCCGTCAACCATGCTTTTTGGGATCACATTTCCTATTCGGTCCATTTTCAACCGCTCACAGCATTGGGTAGGAATAGGACTTTACAATTGATGTGAATACCATCAAAATTCTGGGAGAGACACAGAATTGCATGGATATTAAATATTTGTCTTTAGGTGGGATTCTGTCATTGATAAATAAAACTTTGGCAGTGCAAGTATAGCTAAATTAGTGTGGAATTGCTTGAATGTTTAGCCATTTTTAGCCACTTTTTGTCTACTTTTGCTTTTTGGGGAGCTATCTTTTTCATTTTTTACTCAGTATTCTTTAGCAGTAAAACTATTGCAAAAATATTTTTTGAGTTGGTAACTTTTTTCTGCTGGTATTGTGTGAAATTCTGGGGTGAGTTATAAATCCATTATTTGTTCAGACTTTATATTCTGATTCTTGTTGGTCTCTTTACCAAACTTTAGCTGATTTTAGCATTTTTAAAGCTATTTCAGGTGTATAATTCATCAAATCAACATATAAATCCCTGCAATTGAAAAGAAGAAATGATATTTCATGTGCCTTGTGCATATAATTAGAAGATTAGCTTATATGTTAAATCAGCTTGGTAAATGTAAGCAAATCTTTTCAGTCTAAAACCTGAAAAAATATTGAACCTGTCTACAGGAATCTCTGATACTCAGACTTTGAACTCTCTTCAGAAGGAACACCCTTTTGCTGGATTAACAGGATGTCTAAAAAACACAAGGTGTGTCCTGGTAGGATCCAGCCATTTGATATTAACAAAATTATTAACAAATAGCTTACCTAGGGAAATGGTGCCTTAGTACCCTATAAAGTACTACCCTTTGTCCATCCACTCTTCAAAACAGCTTACTAAGTTGTTTTAGTATTATCAACTGCACCATCATGTTCCCTGTAATGCTGTCCTTGATCTGAAATCTCCTCCCTGTCAACAAAGATTTTTGCTTTGCGAAAAGCGAGAACAAATTTAGACTGTGTGATGACTAATGGACCGGGGTGATTTGATTTTTTGACCAAAATAACAGAAGGTGTAGGAAATCTACTTGCTTGGTCATTGTGAATGTGATGGTCATACAGCAACTCACATAATGACATCTCATTGCTGACTGAGTAACCCCATGAGAGTTTATAAATGTGCAGTCTCCTCTTATTGGCATCTCACTGCTGATTGAGTAATCCCATGAGAGAGTGTCTGTTCATTAATATGCAGTAATCTCCCCTCTTGTTGGTTCCCAAGTTACATCAAGTTACATTGATTTTGACCTGCAAAGAATAATTTATTCTTTCAAAAACCATCTGTATTCTCTGCACTCATGTGTTTACAACTCATAAAATGAAAAGTAGTGCAGTCTGTTTCTGTCAAACTGACCAATTATTTACCAACCCACCACCTACTTGTTGAAATTTTCCATTGGTGAAGCCTGTATGTGGGATACATATGTAGTCAGCCAGCCTGCCAGACCATCTGAAGAGACCTGTGTTGATGGTTTCTAACTAATCACAATAATTCATCATCATCAGCCTTTTAGCATTTGTTGTTGGACATAGACCTTCCCCCAAAATCACTAGACCACCATGGGCATTACGAAGCCAATACTTTATGAACTTGCCTAGTTCGTCTCGTCATCTTATTTTTTTACCAGCTACAGTTTCACATATGATCCCTGGTAATCCAAGTTGTGAGTTGTGATGTCCAGCAGTTGTTGGACATTCTTTTAACATGCCCAGCCCATTGCCATTTGAGTTTTATAATGATTTCTCTGACTCCTGTTTTTCTCTGATATACTCTGCTATCTTGTAATCCCTTCATATGATATTGAGCATGATTCTTTCATGTGTATGTTACATAGTTCTCAGTTTGAGGGTGAATCTTTGATTAAGTTCCATGTTTCAGCTCCATAGGTGACTGTTTAAAGGATACATTGGTTGTTGACTCTTCTTTGTAAGGCTAATGGGATTTTCTTGTTTTTGCCAAATTTGATTGATTTTTCACCTGATTTCTTCTTCTTTTGAGGATTTCATGGATATTTGTTGTAATTGCTTGTCTTTGAATCTGCATAAATAAATCAAATTGTTGGTAGAAAAATGTAGTTGTTGTATGCAAAAAAATTGCAATGAAAACTAAAAAAATCTAAAAAATGACTCATAAATTACTATATTTTTCCATTTTCTTAACCTTTATTAAATGAAATATTATAAATAATTTTCATTTTTTTGATTTTTATGACAACTTTTTTATCTTCATCTTAATTTGATTAGTTTCTTTTTATCACAATAAAAAACAACCAATAAAATCAAGTTGAAGGTAAAATGTAGTCATAAAAATAAAAAAATACTAATGATTCTTAAAAAGCTGTTTTTTTTCTTAAAAATGTTCTTACAAAACAGGTTAAAGATCAGATTCCACAGTATTTTTACTTATTTGAGTTTATAATTCTTTTGCAAAGCCAGTTTTCATTCATCTATTTAGGTTAACAATCATGAACACACCTTATAAACCACATCATTTACAACAAAGTTTTTATGGCTTATCATAAAAAAACATGTTAATAATGAACCACTTTTAATCATCATTACTACTACTATTATTATTATTATTATTATTCGTGGTGGTGGTGGTGGGGGTGTTGGTGCTTTTGGACCAGTATTTTCTTTCAATTTGATTGTTCCTATGGCTTTCATGATGTTAGTTACAGTTAGAATGTTCAATAAATTATAAATGAATTCACAAATATGCACATGTATCTCAAGCTATATGTTTTACACTTTGAATTCATTAATAAAACCAGTTAGAGTCTGTGGTCTTGCCTGGGGTAGAGTAACTTTGAATACAACAACACATTAAAGCAAATGGTATTTTATGGAAATTTCATAAAATTAAAAAAGATGGGGTGAGGTGCTTGATAAGTGAAATCATAAAATGAAAATTTCAGAAGAAACTGTTTTTACTTCTAATCAATAAGACCCTTGTTACCATTGTGAAAATATATATTTTGAAAGAAAAATTTTAAGTTTTTTGCGGGGATGGGCTATTTCTATTTACAATGTAATGGTAATGCTGAACTGGACCCTTACTTTACATCTGGTGCACCAGAGTACAGCTTTGAAGAACCTCACTTACTACCATTGTGGCACAATTAGGGAGGGGTGGTGATTTTTCATATCTAATTATGTTAAGATAGATTCTTATGTTTTTGAAAATTTTTTTTTAATAGTTATACTGCTTACGTCTAGTTCAGTATTATAACTGTATCCGTAATAGACGCCCCAACTCTCACCCAAAATGAAAATGACATTTTCCTCTCAAAACTGATTCTTTTCCAGAGGTAGTGGAGGTGTCATTGATTGAAAGCCCCATAAAACTATTTTGGAAAAAAAAAAATCATTTTTAAATTATCTAATACATTTTCCGGTTTCACTAGTAAAACGAAATTAAACCTAAAAAACCACCAAGTAAATTAAGATGAAAGCAAATAGTTGTCCAAAACAAATGATTATGGTTTACAATATATCATCTAATGAGAAATAAATAATAAAATACAGTCGTCCCTCCAATTTCGTGGGGGTTCAGGGCACAGACCATTCACACAATTTCAATTTAATGAATAATTCTAGACTCCTCACTAAAGCTCAACATCTATTACTCTGTTGAATGCAATAGACATTTTTGAATATTTAAAATCCATAAATTGCATGAACAGTAGCAACACTATAAATATGTGTGTGTGTATATATATATATATATATATATATATATGAATATACATTGAGAGAGAGAGAATATACCTGTACTTGAAATCTTTAAAATATCTTTTATAAATATATGTATGCATAAATTTGAAGTAATATAACTTAATAATGTACTGTACACATAATTTTTATGATTTGCTAAAACCTATGACTTTATTTATATTTGGATATTGTGCATTTCGTCTGCAGGTTTTACATTATGTTGTGTACTCAAAGATATATATTTTGATAATGATTCTTTACAGCAACCTGTTTTCTAAAAAAATCTTATTTTTCTATTGTTGACAAAATAAAAATATAATCAAATCCGTGAACTAAAACCCAGTGAAATTGGAGGGCCAACTATAAATACTTCTAATTTTATTGAAAAAAAGAATGACCTTCTTCAGCTCTTATGTTTGGAAAAGGGAAGGAGTGGGTGATGGGTGATAGAATCTGACAATGGCTTTGGCCATTATATTTAAGAAAGGGCTGAGGTCATAGTATCTGACAATGGCTGCGTTTTTTTTTTACTTATGCTGTTCATTATTTTTTATGAATACTGAGGAAAAACCACTGAAAACTTGTAAAAAAAATTCATTGTAAGAAACATTTGTGCAATTCATGAGAAGAATTATTGATGAAAATCCTGGTGTGAAAATTGTTTCCAATGTTTTGAACCAGAGATTTAATGAAAACAACCATGAATGACCTCCGAGGTCAATCTCATATCACCTCTGTCACAAGTTGATCTTTTTCGGGTTTGCATGCCAAAGATTAAGTTGATAGGCCTTTAACATGAAAGAGGCGTGGACAAACAAATAGAGGGCTCAAATATTAGTATAGATATCATCATCATCAGTCTTTCAATGTTCGTTGTTGGACATAGACTTTCCCCAGGATTCCCCACACTTCTCTATCATGATATCGTGGAGCCAGTACTTTCTGAATTTGTCTTGCTCTTCTCTCCATCTAATATTCTGCTGGCTTCAGTCACACTTATGATCTTGGTGGAGATCCATGTCATGACTCGCTATGTCAAGTTGTCTGCCATTCTTGCAACATGGCCAGCACACCGCTATTTGAGATTTTTAATGGATTCTATGATGTCCCTGACTCCTGTCTTTTCCCGGATGTACTGTGCTGTCTTGTGGTCTCTCCATGTGAGGCCCAGCATAATTCTTTCATGTCCACGTTGTATGGTTCTCAATTTACGGATCTGTCTCCATGTTTCAGCTCCATTAGTGACTATTAGGAGGATGCACTGGTCATACACCCTTCTTTTTAGGATTAATAGCAGGAAAGTTGGTCTCCACATGAACTTTGATAAAACCAATGACATGTGCAACAAATACATTGAGGATAAAAACATAATAATCAGAATTGAAAACACAGTCCTAGACAAAGTAGATGATAACATTTATCTGGGACAAGTAATCTCCATGGAATCCTCAAAAATAGATGAAATGAAATTAAGAATAGGTTGGCAAGCTTTTAGCAGAGCAAGTTCAATTTTCAAAAATAAGATCTCATTAGATTTGAAAACTTGGGTCTACAACAAATCCATCCTCTCGATAGCCACGTACGAACCTGAAACCTGGAACTCTCAAACTAGGAACCATGCACCATGCAGAGGAGATGATCAAGTGTGACAACATATGGAGAGATTACAAGACAGTGCATTATATTAGAGAGAAAACAGATCAGAAGTATCATATCCATTAAAAAAACTCAAAGAGCAATGGGCTGGTCATGTTGCAAGATTGTCAGCAACCACAACTTCATGACTCACAACATGGATCCCCAGAGATCGTACATGAAATTGTGGCTGTGGAAAAATAAGGCACTATGATGCTTGGGAGCAAGAGGTCTGGCATGATGTTTGTGAGCAAGAGAACTGTTGTTGGACATAGACCTTCCCCAAAGAATGCCCATGTCCAACAACAGACTTTGAAATGATGATGATTATATTACTTAGAAGAAAGTATATTGCTATTGATCCCCTCTATTTAAACCTTTATAAATTACAATAAAAATCAAGTATTATAATTCTGTATCAGTTGATACTGTTTTTATTTCTCTTATGTAATTTAATGAGATATTTTTCTGCAAAATAGATTGTTTAAAATTCAGATCATATGAGTTGCATTTTATTTTAGATGTCTCTACGATATTTAGTTATAAACTCCCAATCACTGTTCTACTTTATCTCTTGCTTCGCTATTATAATGGTTTCTTCTCTCACACACAGAAGGTCCCGAGTTTGATAACTGATATGATTGTAGAGTCTGGAAAATTCTTCATTAAGACTAATTCTCCTGTGTGCTCAGCAGTTAATTGAGTACACACTAAGCTTTGCGATTGGGGTAGAGGTATCCCTTTCATAGGTACCACTTCTAGATCAGAAGCACAAACATTACTTCTCCCAAATTGCGTGCAGATATTGTGTAGTGTAGTTGTGCACAAGACTATTAGGATGGAGCATTCAGTGAAGGTCAAAGTTATCAGCCATGCTGCAACAGTTTCCTGAAGTGTCTCTTCATAAACCAAGAAAGAAAAGAACAAATCAAAACCTAATTCTTCATCCTAGACATCATTCTAAAATATACAAACTAAAACATCAAGTCACCATTGATAAAAGAAAATTTGAAGATTAAAATTTAGGTTTTGAATCACAATATCTATTCACTAGTAGTAAAAGAGAGAACATTATTTGAATTTCTTAAATTAAGCATTGTTTATCATCATTAATTTGTGATTAGTATGTATATTGCTTTATCTTTGTTGCTTTTAATATGCTAATTAGATGTAATATTCAGATTTCTCAAACAAAGCATTGTCAATTTTTATTGATTTCTTTACTTATAAGTATTTCTTCTTCTTGTCTCTGGTTCTTTATTTGCGCTGATAGTATTAGATGTAATACTATTTGAAAATTATTGATAGTTTCATAGTTTCAAAACAACACTAACATTGAACAGAATTTAATCGAGGTTTTCAATTTGAATAAAAAAAAAAGGAGGGTGTCCTGTTAGAAATGTAGTTTCAAACAATAAAATTCTTGTTGTAGTATTTGTGTCATTATTTGAATAAATATGTCGAATTATCATAGTTCCACAATCGACATGCCAGACCAACCTGCAAAGTGGGCTACAGATTCTTTTCTATCAGCTTGAGGGTGTGTATGAGTCCCTGGGAACTCTTGGTCGTGTTTCTGGGGCTACAACCTTGGATATGTACCCCACTAAGCACCCTCTAGAAAAATTTTTTTTTTTCTTTTTTTTTCAAAAGAGTGCTTTTTTGGACCAACTATAAAGAGATTTGTGCTGGTAATCGGTTTTCGTTAGTTTTAGATTTATTTTTTCTGATAATTTTAGATAATTAGTTCTGGTTCACACATAGGCCACGGTGATTCATTCATGCAATCTACAGATATCTATTTAGTGTTTCGTCAGTATGAGAGAAAGTTGTTTGGATTCCTGAGATAAGAAATTATCATCATTATACATGGATTTAATCGGATTAGTGTCCTCGTTTAGGGTGGTGACTATAACAACCAAGATGAGGATACTAGGTCGAGTAAATCAGTGTACAATAATTACAGAAAGTTATTCTTCCAAAATTCACAAACCAAAAATTGTTGTAAATTAGATTTAAGCTTAAAAAAACACATGAATATAAAAACATCAAAGTATTAACCATCTGGTGAAAAGATTTCTTCTTGAACAAACCTTTTGAGGGTAGATATGGTAGGTTAGGGTTTGAGATCATGCCCACTGCGTGAAACTGAACTTGTGTAAATTAGTTTTATTATACTGTGACCACACGTCAGTTCAGTTTTCAAGTACAGACAGGAGAGTGCATCAGTAGTGAAGGGTGAATGAAGATTTATTTTATTTTATTTTTCTTTTCAAAGTGTGTGAAAAAGTTTTTATAAATATCCTGTTACAGCTATAAAACTCAGGGTGTCTGAAAATCCCTTGAGCAATGTAGATTTGTTAAAAGTTTCCTCTTTAGAAGGTATGAAGAGCTGACAAAATGGAAATGGAAGCAAAATTATTCAAGATATAACATGCTTACTTACAGACACTGGTGTGATGCTAAAAAATGGAATGAGGGAATGCAGGGCTGTCTGCTCTAGTGAGCGTAGCAGTCTGGTGAACAAAGCAAGCTTCTGCAGCCTCTGGGTGGTTGTTGGGGGGGCACATTTTGGAGGCCTTGATTCAATATATATATATATATATATATATATATATATATATATATATATATATATATATATATATACACATAGCTTAATACACAGTTTTGGCTTATTCTAGAATACAAACAGATAAACAAAATGAGAATTTTTGTAATAGAGTTGAGCATCACCAACTCCGCAACATCAGAAACTTAGCTCTTTTTAAGAATGAAATAATGATCAAATTTTGAATAATCCTGTTCCGTTTAGCTCATTTTCCTTCTTGTTTGTCTTCATAACGGGTGGCAGATTACTGCTTGTTTTTCGATGGGTGTGAGCGTCTGTGCGCTGATCCACCTGTATTTTTTTAATCCTCACCAAACTCAGACTGGAATCATATTTTTATGCTATAGTATATAAATAAAACCTGTTGATATCCAACCCAGCACAATTATGACCTCACACTTGGGCTGGGTGATATATCAGCTTTAAATGGTATATTGATGTATTTTCAAACATGGTGTAGAATTAAGCAGGAAATGGAACTACACTAACCTTTGTAATTGAATTTCATAAAATGCAGTTTTTAAATGTTCAGTTTTCGTATTTTTGTTTGTTCCGTTATATTTTATGATCCCCAACGTCTCAGCTTAATTACCCCATGTCATAAGAGAATGGCCTCCACTAAAATTGAAAATGGCCATTTATGATTTTTATTGAAAATAATACCTTTTTTTTTTTTACGTAAAATTTCTTCATCCAGAACAGGGTTTCTCAATTTTTTCCTCCCATTTTGGTTATTCTTAAAGCAATCACCCCCCACCTCCACTCAAAATTTTTGATGAAATCAAAATTACATTTCGTTGATGCTTTGCTATCAGATTCTCAATATTTGGATTGATATTTGTAAGTTTTAGTCTTACGTCTCTTCATATCAAAAAAACATGAAAAATGGTATGAGAATTGACTACTCGCTCTTCCTCCTCCTGCTACTATTACCATAGATGGTGGACACATCATTGAACTTAAAGTTGTTGTTTTTATTCATAATTTGGTAATACCAAACAATCGGCATAAATGGTTTTACATCATCTAGATAGAGGGACACCATTCCCCCTCCTAAACAAAGTTCTCACAGCACTACACCATTAGTTACAGGAATTTGAAACATCCAACATGTCTGCCATCTTCTTGAATGATGAAATTAATGTTTTCCACCAGTTTGGCTGTTTTCTTGAGTAATTCCAAACTTGAAGATATTTTTAGAAAGCAAAGCTTTTTTCAAGCAAACTAAAGTTTCTACACATCCTAACAGGGAAACTGAATGGTTATTTATATATCTTCTATAAGAGCAAAATACTTCATTTTGTACGTATCAATTCATCTGCAATGATATGCTATCAGTATCTATTCAGGAGTGGATCTGGAATTTCAAGCAGGGGTTGGGGAATTGAAAAATTGATTTTTACAAATAAATAAGTGAAAGAAAAAACAAATTTCCAAAATCAAAAATTAGACAGTAATTTGTAACTGAGCAATTTTCTCTTAAGTTTGTGTTGTGGCTTTTAAGCAGTAGAATTGACAAAATAAATTTACCACAGAACCAATGAATAGGAAATTTATTTAAAAAGATGATGGCTGACATCTTACTTGTATCAGATAAAAATTAAAACAATTCTCTGCTTTTTAATGCTAATTGATGATTATTTAGATTTTTTTTACATTGAATTCATTTACTTAGAACAGGGTTTCTCAATATTCTCCTCCCTATAATCTCCCCCCTTTTTTTAAAACAATCACGTAACCTCCACTCCAAAATTTTTGATGGAACTAAGATTACATTTTACTTATGCTTATTATATGTCTCTTTGCACTCATATATATATAAATTCAGTTATAGAGAAACTTATATGAGAACCACTCCCGTCTTTACATGGTTAATATATCACTCGCCCTTGTAAACATTTTATAATTCAACAATTGGTAGTAGCTTTCCCTTACTTGTTCACTTTTACTGCCATAAAATGAAAAACCCATTTTTATGTTACAATCTATACCCCTCTCAGCTCAACTTCAGCCCCTGCTGGGTGAGTATCTCCCCCATTGAGACTGACTGATCTAGATATTTAAAAGAAATCTTTTAATTGTGCTTTGCCTGAGCGGAGTTTGGGGGAGAGACCCTCTGGATTCCCACCCTTCCTTCTATAGCGTTTCAAAAGTCAACTTGTAAACAGATGGCGTCGTCTCCCTTTCTAAGTGTGCTGTTCTTATTGTGGTCATTGAAGCATTATGTAGATGAGATGGCAAGTTGCTAGAGAAAAAGTCCATTCAATCTTGATAATCATTTTCTACTTTAAATGTACATAGATGCTGTAGCACAGCGGGGGTTCTCAGCACCCGGGGACAGGGGGCATAATTAACTGATTGATTAAAAGGCATTACAGGCCAGAGGATATTTTACACCTCTTTACAGCTGAGCACAGGGGCAACTGCCTCACCTGTTAGCTCTGCCTCTCCATAGATGTGACAAAAGTAAATAGACACCCCCATTTCCAAACAAGAGTCTCTATTCAATGATCTTAACCATCTGAGAATATCATGCATATCTATATACCAAGCCCCAATAGTAGAATACTTGTCTCCAGTTTCGCAGGTTGTAGGTTCAATTCATGGTCAAGTTATATTAAAGACTTCAAAAATAGTACTCAATACTTCTCTGCTAAGTACTCAGCATGAATAGTATGAGAGAGTATTGAGGGAGCCTAGAGAGCAATGGGCCCTATCAGGTTATCTTGCCCAAGACACACCCATAATGGATACTCAAACAGCATAGTATAGAGGATGGAAAACCCTGCAGGGAGTTATGGATACAAGAACAAAATATACAGACATGCCAAAAGTAAATACAGGCGTCCCTCATTATAAGGTGGATGTTGGGGTCCAAGAAAGCCAATACTACATTATAACCAAGCTGTAATCAATACAGCTATTTTGGAGCTAGATTAATATTTTGGGGTTCTCCATTATGTAAAGGATGCTATGACAAACCACCTGTCTTAGATTGTTACGTATGATTTGTCAGTTTTTGAATCATAAGATGAAAGATGATGTAAAAAAAAAACAGTAAATATTTAATCCAAATCTGACCTTTTTCCTTTCGATCCTCTAATCATCTCTTTAAAATTCTTTAGGTTACGGAGTCAGAAAAAGTAAAAGCACAAATTATGGCTTCCCTATTATTGAATGTGGGATCTGACACCGTCTTGAAGCATTTCATTTTTAACCTTTCCAATTGCCTTCAAATGACATATGGTTGCTGTTGAAGTCTCCAGAGAGTGCTTGAACCATTGTTTATGAGTTGTCAGCCTCTGCTGTCAGTGATTTTTCTTTATTGAGAACAGGTTTTGTTGTTGTAATAGTAGGTTGTTTTTTTAATACTACTACTAATACACATCTCTATTTTTAACCAAGAGTCCTTACTTATCTATCGAAACAAAAATATAATGTGAATTCAAATTGGTAGACTTTTTATTCTTTGAAATTATCAAATCTGCTATCTTCTTTTTTGGGAAATGCAACAAGGCTGTATTCAAAAAATGATGCAAATCTTCTATTGTGAAAGTTTTTCTGAACATTTTTTTCATTTATCAACCCCAAAAATCCCTTAAATGTTCAGGAGGCCAACTTGGCCATAAGAGTCATTTGCCACCTTTTTGGACCTGCCATCCTGGAGTCTTTCTTTTGCTTGGGGCCCCATTTTTTAAAGCATAATACTTGAAAAGGGTGCCTTGTCCATACACCATCAGAGAATATTTCAGAATGAATTCAAGTATTTTGCGTAATTGGTATTCCCCACACACTCGGTGCCATAACTGCTGGTGAGGCAATGCCCGAGGGGCATTGTGAGGAGGGTGGCTCGGCTGGGTTGAAAAACTTTTTTCTTCTCTTACATGTAAAATTTTTTGCATTTGAAAAAAATTCTTGCTAATCATGTAAAAAATTTATATACTGATGTAGGTACCTGCATTGGACAAGTTTCCAATTTCATTTTATAAACAATCTCCCTATTCTGCCTCAAGTCACTTCAGCACAACTTTGTTGAGAAAAATATTTTTTACAAAAAGTATATTTATCGGGAGGCCCAATTAAGTAGTCCGTCTTGGGGCCTTAACGGCTCTAGCCACTGCACTTGGGGCCTTAACAGCTCTAGCCAGTAGCTTTGACAATCGGTGCTCCAAATTTTTCCTTGCACCATTACTGATGATCTGCCATGTTTGATTGTGTATTGCAGATGGTTCAAACAAAATCCTCTGCTTGCAAATCTTTAAACTCACATTCGTCTTCTATTTGAAAATTGAGCAAATGAGAACTCCTTTGAAAAGATGATTGTATTCCAGGACTCCAAAGGTCAGTTCACTGACTAGCGTAAAAAGTAGCTTTTTTCTGGCTACTCAGCTATAGTAAGTCATATGAAGATGATGTTGTGTTTAGACACACTCTGCTACATCTACTATCTTGAAATCAAGGTCCTTTTCTGATGGTCTATGCTGACTTGAATGAGTTTGCGTGTTTTTTTAGTTTTTTTTCCATTGTTTAGAAATTTACTGTAGTTTACAATTGAACGTGTAATTCTCAATTACCATGATGATGCTTGGTCATTCCGCCTTAGGAATAACCAATGATACACCCACTTTTGAAATCTGAATATCCATGTGCTCTTGGATTACGAGGCATTATAAAGTGTTTGTATAGTTCTCTTGGGTTTTTAAGTTCTGTATTTCCTAGTGCTGAGGACATGCTGACCTCAAAGATGCAATCCAATTTTGACTTGCATAATTTTGAAACAAAATAAGAATAATAAAAGAAAAAGTATCCTTCTGCCTGTGGGCCACAAGGTATTCTTTGGTAAAAATAGCATCTCCAATGTGAAACAGATTTGGTGAATTGAGTAATTGTCAATGAGTATGTCTGTGTGTCACTGAGATTTGATAGATGTTAATGAAAAAAATCAGAAATGGAAACCAGGGATTGGAAGCAAACCACTGAAAGGAGAAACTGCATATGGGAGGTGGGGCACTGAAAGATGAGACGGGGACCACTGAAAGGGAAACCCCGGATGGTGGAGACCACTGAAAAAGAAACTGAAGATATGGGGGTGGGGACCACTGAAAGGAACTGTAGATAAGGGGCAGGGACCACTGTAAAGTAATTTGAAAATAGGGGGGACCACTTAAATGGGAACTATGGATAAAAGGGGACCACTGAACTGCAGATAGGGGGCAGGGACCACTGAAAGAAACTACGGGTAGAGGGAATCACTGAAACAGTAACCATGGATAGAGGTGGACCACTTAAAGGAAATGCGGATAGGGAGCAGGGACCACTGAAAAGTAATCTGTGGATAAGGGGGACCACTGGAAGGAAAACTATGGAGGGGCCTCTGTAATAGAAACCATGGATAAGGGGGACCTCTGAATTGCAGATGAGGGGCAAGGACCACTGTAGAATGATATGTGGGTTGGGGGACCACTGAAAGGAAAACCACAGATAAGGGGAGGACCACTGTAAAGTAATTTGCGTATATGAAGCAGGGTCACTGAAACGTAATCTGCGGATAGAGGGGACCACTGAAGGGAGGATCACTGAAAAGGAACCTGTGGATTGGTGTCAGGAACCATCAAAAAGTAATCTGCAGATAAGGGGGACTACTGGATGGAAAACTTTCAAGGGGACCACTGAAATGGAAATCATGGATGAGAAAGGACCACTGAAGATCTGCAGATAGTGAGCATGGAGCTCTGAAAAGTAATCTACTGATAAGTGGCACTGGACAGTAATATGTGGATAGAAGGGACCACTGAAAAGGAAACCCCAGATAAGACGGGGACCAATGAATGGAAATGTGGGTTGGGGGCAGGGACCACATAAAAGTAACCTGCTGATAGGAGGAGGGGGACCACTGAAAGGTGATCCGCAGATAAGAAAGACTGCTTGAAGGGAAACTATGAATGTTGATTTTATTAGGAAAAAAATTCTTTTAAATTCAATTCACTGGAGGGTTCCATCATTTTTACTCTATTCATTGAAGAGTTCTGGTGTCAATTGCATGTGATTTATGAATTTACGAGTTAGTTGGCTAATTAACTCTGCCAATGAAATTGGAAGATATATATATATATATATATATGCATTTACTCATGTCCGTCTATCTGTGCACACAATATCTCGAAAAGTTCTCAATGAAGGTGTGATTGAATTTTGGTACGGATCCAGGAATTTGGTTTTTGACTGAGAGGTATTTTTATTATTCTGTAGGAGAAGATATTAAAAGCAATCAGTTGACTAGAAGTCACCCAGAGAGTGCATCACCTCTGCCAATGTCATTGTTAGGACATTAATTTTGCATCACACTGCCCCAAAACTCTTCTAGACAGACATGAAATCTTTGTGATATTTTATGTCATGGACCTATAACCATGTCCGAGGGGTATTAATTGTGCATGGATTTGCCTCTAAAATTTGATCACTTGTTCTGTAGCCTACTGTCTACCCTTTCACTAAATTTCATTTTGATTTATTGAGAACTTTTGGAGATATTGTGTGGACAGATTATATGATAATATATGTGGTAATAATATGAGGTATGGATTTATCACTACATCGTAGGGGAGGTAACTGTGTATGGATCTGCCCCCAAATTCAATCACTTTCTCTGTAGCCTTTTTTCCACCCTTCCACAAAGTTTTTAGCATTGGCAAAGGTATCCACCCTTTGAGTGCTTTCTGATAAAACATCTCTGAATCCATTTTCAGTTTTAAATGTTCTTTGAGAAGAAATCATATTTTACTCTACAATTATTTCTATATTTGGAGGATCAATTAAAATATTGGGAAATGGCGTTACCAATGGTTACTTCTCTCAACATTTGTTAGGTAGTGATCAATAAAAAAAAGTCCAAATTTGAAAAAAAAAAAAAAAGGAAAAGAAAAGAAGCTAGTGTGAATGTTGCCCAACACAAACTAAGGGAACAATTTAGCATAAACTTACGTTACATATTGAATCCTCAACTAAAAGCCTAATTTAGGTTGGGGGAGGATTTAGAAAAACAAAACTAAAACAGTTTTTTCTACACATGATAATAAAATATTAAAATTCTCAGTCTTCTCTCTCCATTGGTGCAGCTTGTATATGTGATACATGCCTACACAACCAGCCATCAAGCCAGCCAGACTAACTTAAAAACTACAATAAATAATGTGTAGATTCCTTTAGAGTCACAAAAAAAAAACAGTGAGATGAAAACAACAGTCGGACAAAGATTTGAGAGGGAAATGAAGTGTTCAAATTGGATAGAAGTAGAAAGGAGAATTCCCACAACAAAATTCCTACATTTACATAGTTGGACATCTTGTTTTTTAAGACTATTAACTAAGAGCTATGTTGACAGTTTCTAATAATCTGACACAAGACATGGAAATTAAAAACTGTTTCAATTTTCCACCGTTGAGTTCTTTGATTTAAATATATTTTAATGAAGACTTTTGCTCTCTTACGATGAAATTGTATTCAATTTTATGATCATATTTTAAAATAAGATACAAAATAAGAAACTTGAAAAATGTTGCAATTTTTGACCATAAAGTTTTGTTTGCCACCTCTTCTTTACAAACATTTCTTAGTAAATATTTTAAGCCTGCCTCATGGCTAAAACAGTTGCATATTTCCAACCAGTGCTAGTAGTTATTGTTTGGGCCCAGGTACAAAACCCAAGATTTCAAATGCTGATTTTCAAGGCAAGTAGACAGGCCATCCCCACTTGGAATATTGGCCTTCTCAAATGGTTTTATTACCAGAGGTGATTTTTTCCTCGTAGAAAACATATTTGCATCATGAAACAAAAATTTCAGGAAGAGCCATTTGCATTGTGAAAAACAGAAAGTGAAAACAACAGCCAGACAATGATTTGAGAGGGAAATGAAGGGTTCAAATTGGATAGCAGTCTTTTATCTATGCCGACTGCCAAGCAGTAGTTTTTTTTTTCCTGTCAGAATAACCTTCTCTAACATGGACTGCCTGACAAGCCTAATGAGCATCGATCTCTCTACTGCTTGGGGATGAGGGTAGAAATCGATTTGTACCTTTCCTTAGAGCATTAGTACAAAGAGAATATAAACACCCATGGAGAAAACACAAATTTGGTATGCTGATATTGTTTTTCATGCCAATAATATGGCTCTCAGCACCTCCATTGAACCAAATGGAAGCAGATTCTATCAAGTGGGACAACCAGCGAAACTGATGAGTATAATATGATTATTTCAATATGATTTTTTAAAATTCATTTCAAATAAAATGTTGGGTACCTACCGATTTTGATAAGAATATTCATTTGATAACATAATCCATGATTATAGTGAACGGCTTCCATGGTGTATTTCTTTGAATAAGCTAATACCTTATTTAGTGCTCTAGATATGTTTCTAAATGATGCAGTTCTAAGCAAAACAATACCACAAAGAGCCATTATATTGTAGTATTATAAGAGATCATTTAAAAATATGTGATATTGTTGTTGCTGAGAAGATGGAATATATGAATGATTGTGTATTTGTATGTGTTTATTAGCAAATTTTGCAGTGCAAAAATCATTGGATTAGCACAGAAAGAATAAAAAAATTTTGGTTATTTTAAACTATTTTGAACATCTTTTGAAAGTTCTTTAAAATTCAGTTGTTTAACAGTTAAACTAGAATGAAAATATTTTCTCAGTTGGCTACTCTGAATTTCAGTTTTGGCAATTTTTTTCTACTAACACCCATGGAGTACATACAGTATGCCGTTATTTTGGCAACTATCCATGATGCAATTATTTATCATTAAAACAGACTGGTTTGAAGACTGTTTTTGGGTTTAGTTTATTCATGTATTCTAACATTTATATTTATATATCCATTTAGCTAAGACTTTTCCCAGCCCTGACCATTCATATTAAAGACTTGACATTTTGCTCTCACACTCGCCTCAATAAGTAGGGAAAACATTTGTTTTTTTAGTTTTTTTTTAAATAGGTTTTTATTGAGGGTTGATTCTCAATGTAAGTCTATCCAATATTGATCCCATGGTTTTTGTTCGGCAGCATTCACACTTGTTTCTCTGAAAATTCAAACTTTATTAGTAGCCAGTGCTTTACAAGAGGCAAGAAAAGTAACTCATTCATTATTTTAATTTTATAAATCATGAACTTATGGTTCAAACCTAACTGGTAACATTTTCATTGAGGTAACCTAATTTCACTGCTTGATATATGAGGTAAAAAGCAACATATATTGATGGTGGTGATTCATGATTTCCCTTGGGATGCAAACTAAATGAAGTTGTGCCATGCGGGGTATTATTGTACTTTGGAAGCTGAGAATAAGATTGGATGATTGCTGTGTAGAAAAAATGTGCAATAGAGTAAAATGTGGAGAATGATGTAATAAGTAATAGATAAAAACTCCAGGGCCACAGAATCCTCCCATAGTAACTGCCTCTGATTCCTCCAATCTTTTCCTATCTCCCCCGACTGGCCGTGTTCACTTATGCGGATAAAAAGGAGAAAAAAAAAGTCAAAATCCCTAAAATGGCTAAGTATGTTCAGCTGCTGTCATTTGAGCCGTGTGAACATTTGCAAATAGATCCAATGTCTTTTTGGTAGTCGAACAGGAACCTTTGTTCCACTTCTTTGTCACCCTACCCATTCCATTGCCCAACTCTGCCAAGTTTCCCTGCATGTCTCGAATAACATACAGCAGTTCCAGCTGGAAGTGGGGGACCACCATTGTAGAGCTATGGCCAGCTAGTTACCCATTGCTAATGTACTGAGTTTGATCTTTCCTTGAAGTCACCCAATTTGAGCCCCGTGTGTCTGCTTGATAGGATCTTTGCAAATATCTACATAGGAAATCTGCTCTAGGGTGACAGCAATAAAGGTCTTCTCACAGACCATTGCTAATGCACTCTTTGATTCTCCTTTGGTGCCACCCATCTTGTGCTTCTGTATCAGATAAACATGATCTTTGCTTATATATCCCCATAGGACATCAGCTGTTGGGTGATGGTTAATGAACTAGTCTAGCAGGCCATTGCTTGCGTAGTAAGTCTCATCTTCACGGATTCCTTGGGCTAAACTCAATAAATATCATCATCAACTGTTGAGTGATGGTTAGAAAGTTAATATCCTAGACAATTGCTAGTATAGTGAGTTTAATCTTCATCGGAGGCTCCACCATTATAGCCCTATGCTAGACATAGCTAAATTTATTCAGTCTACATAGGTTATCTACTGCAGAGTAATGGTTAGTAAGATTGTCTCATAAACCATTCCTAGTATCATGAGTTCAGTCCTCATTGGGGGGCCAACCAGTATGGCCCTATGCTAGTTAACTGTAAAACTTTCTGTATTATCTAAGGACTAAGGTTCCTGAGGAAGTGATACTTACTAAGCTCAGTCTAGTATGAAACAAGGTCACAATGGGAAGTGCCTACCTGCCTTGAAAATCAGCATTCTAAATCCTGGCTTATATACTTTTTGAAAGTCAGTCTCCCAGATAGTGATATTTACTAAGCTTAGTTTAGTATGGTACTAGGCCAAACAAATATTGTTGAAGGTTAGAAAATTGTCTTACATCAATACTTCCACTTTAAGATTTGAATCTAGGGTAAAATAACTGTTAAATAACTGATAAATAACTGTTAAAACTATTGAAAAAATGGAGAAAAAAATTATCCAATAGAATACCAGCACAAGATTCGGGCATTGTTGGTCCAAAATGACTAAAAAAATCCTCTAAAACACTTTTTTGTCAAAACAAAAAACTTTTTTATATGGTGTACTAGTGCATTTTTAGTGGTGTACTCTTGCAAATTTCTATGGTTGTAACCCCCAAAATGCAACCGGGAGTACCTAGAGACACCTGTACACAGAGATGAGCATAGAGAGAAGAATCTGTAGCCAACATGTCTGGTTGGTCGGGCGGGCCATTTGTGAGTCTACGGTGATTTGATAAAAGCTATTAATCTATGATAAAATAACTAAATAGGTACAGAATGTTTATTTTCTTAATCTGATTATATTATTTACTTCTAAGCCAAGTTATATTTCCTCACATTCTCTTCAAAGAAGTTTGGTAATGATAAGCCTATTCCTATGAAAGCTTTTATTGTTCCAACCATAATTCTCCAAATGAGTTCTTGAATGTCGTGCTGCTCAGTTTATGGTTGATTTCAGCTGGAATTAAATTCACTAGAGAAAATTTCGACACCAATCAAAGCAGGTCAAAACTTGCCAAGATAAGTGCTGACCTCTGCATTTTTTTATTTTGTTGACCTTTGTTATTTTTTGATTTCTTTTTATACGTTTTCGCATACACTTATCTTCTCTTTGAACAGGAATTCTAATGGGACTCAGCAACACTATAGCAACCATCCCAGGATTCTTGGCGCCGTATGTCGTTGGTATTCTTACAGATACAAAGGTTTGTGAGGAAAAAAAAATTCTGAAAAATATCTTTTTTTTGAAATTTTATATGGAAACTCCTTATTTTCTGTGTAGGAAGAACAAATGGTATCAAATCAAAATTATCTTGTTCACTAGCAGTTCTATTTCTGATGACCTAACAGTTCAAAAGCATTTTAAATCATACTTGGCATTCACTCCAATGTGCACATTTTCATAAAGCATCATCCTGAAAGTTCATTGAAATCATTTTGCTTTTAATGTGCTTCCATACATTGCCTGACATTCATTTCAGAAGGCATGTTTTTATGAGGCATCTTCCTTCAACTTCAGAGAAATTATTTTGCTTCAAATGTACCCCTATATGTACATGAAACCATTGTATCTAACATTCACTTTAGAGTGCACATTTTAGTTTTCTTTCATACTAATCGAAGTAATAGATATTTTTTCAATCTTATCATTATTTCATAACAAATGAACGGTTGGTCAGTTGAGATAGAGAATATTAGGACAAAACAAAAGACTCCCTAAAAATTAGAATTCAAAGGCAGCAAAATTTTATAATCAGAGAAAAAAAAATCAGATGTGACAGATCCTATACAGAATGATGATATCTCTGTTAATCTTGTTATTCAATGGATTTGCTTGTTTGAAGACCCAGTATGATATGTAACAGAATTGACTATGATTGAAGGAGCCAATTCTTAAATGGCGGTCCCTGGGGCAGATGTTGTTTGTAATTTTGCTGCTTTGCAGCTGCACCAGAGTAACCTTTCTGGGGTGATGAGTATGGAGATCCTTAGTTACCTAGATGTCAAGACTCATGGCCTTGCTTGAATTTAATAATAATAAGTAAAAAACCATGTTGAAAGGTGAAGGAAGTGGTGCAGAAGAGTTTGTCTAAAAAGAACATATAGATAAAGCATACAAACCCCTTTTCTCAAGGGTATTTAGCTGTTAAAGCTATCCACATCAAAAATTACCATATGTGCTGATTTGTTTGTTAATATATATATATATATATATATATATATATATATATATATATATATATATATATATATATATAGCCAGAATTTTATTTTATTTTCAATTTAGCCTAAAAAACTTTCTCACGTTTGATGTTGAATACTGAGATCTGTGAAGCGTTGTTTCTGTTGAGGAGCGGAAAGAGTACTGTATGATTTTTGGGATCTTGGGAAAGACATGTAACTATCTTCCCCCCTCCCCTGACACATCATGGGCCATAATGTAGCAGTTAATTGTCAGGGGATATAAAACATCAACCTATGTGACCAATACTGTTGGTTGGAGGGAAGAGGGGAAGCCGGGAGGAAAGGGGGGAGGAGGAGGTATGTGCTCCCTTTTTAGTTCGATGTGGGTCAGAGATAGGCTATAAAATGTTGAGGTAAAGCTAATTTAGTATCTCTCTATATACTAAGTGAGAAATTATTTTTGTACCTATGTATTTTATGATTTACCAGTAAAATGAACAAAGGATATTTTATAACCATCCAAGCAAAAAAGGCTAGGAAAAGGCCAAAAAGCCAAGTTGAAATTATGTTTGAAAAAAGCTAAATCTAAGAAATCAGACTTCAAAGAAGCCAATTTGGCAACTGTGGCCGGAAGTTTGCCAGCCATGGGTCAGAAGCAAATAAGAAAATATTGCCCCTGATCATGATTATAATTATAAATTCATTGAAAATAATCTGTTTCTATTAACTTGGTTAGTCTTTTGAATACCACATTAGTACATCAGTAATTTCCTGTTCTAGTTTACACAGTACAGCTGCTGTGTGGACAGTGTTGTTATATATTTACAAAAATCTGTTTCAAATTCTGCAGACAGCTTATTGAGCTTTTAAAGAAAACAAGCCAGAAAGTCAGTCCATGGATGTGCTAATTCAATCTTTAGTGCCTTTAAAAGCCCATTCCTTTTGGAGCTCCCTCCTTTAAATGCCCTTCCCTCTGAAAGAACTTTCATTTAAGGCTAACAACATAGTAAAATTAGACTTTCATTCATGGAATATTTGCATTCTGACGTAGTAAAATAGAATTCATTGATTCACTGAGTTGAAGCCAAAAGTGTACACATACTCCTGTCAATAGGAAAAATTTTGTATGCACTGACTATTAAAAATTACAGGGGACATTGCTCATGATAGGAAAATGATTTATAATATTGAAAATGCTTTTTGTGTACATTAGAGTTATTTCATTATGTGCGTTCACTTCCTACACTCAAAAGTTTAGCAATCTTTTTTTTTTCTCGCTACTTGGGCACTGACATATTCTTCTCTCTGGTTTTCAAAAAAATGGACTCTTTTTTCAAAACCACTTCAGGCAGCATTGCGTGGTGCCTCACTTTATTAACTCTTCCATCTAGAGAGCATCTGTCCCCTTAATGCTGTGGTTCTCAAACTTTATTTTACGACCGGTACATTAAGAAATATGTTTGACTTATGCAGAGCACCAACTGCAAAAGAAAAAGAATTAGACAAACATTTCAGGAGTCAAATAAATGAAACTTATATACTAGTATACCCCATCAAACCACATGAAAAATTAGTGAGTAAAACTGATACACATATTTGTGCTTGTATCTTGACTCAGTTAAAATTACTTCAAATTTTTTTTTTTTTTTCTATGTCTCATATTTGTTGTATTTATTGTTGAAGTTGTTTACTGTTTTCATTATCAGTATCAGTGGATTGTGCTGTAGTTGTGAGTTCTAATTGTTTATTATTCTTTAGGAGGAGTCATTTTCTCTCATGTTGTTTCGTTTGTTATTTGTAAATAACTTTTCTGCTGGAACATTTTCTGTACCTTTTATTATTCTGAATGTTTGGATTGCAGCTCCCCTGGTATATACTGATATACATACTCATCACCTCTTTTTCTCTTTCATCTGTCACTATAAAAAGATTAGGATCTCATGGAATCTAGTGATAAAACTAATAGATTGGTGACTCTGTGGTGGTAAAAGGGAAAGACATGATACTCTTATTGGACAAATTCAAGACTCTGAAATACATGTTCGTGAACCTGGGAGATAGATAGTTGTGGCACACAGTTTGAGAACCACTTGGGTTTGACACATTCTCTCTCCTTTCTTATTTCTATAAAATGTTTTTTTTTGTTTTTTCTTTTTCTGAAGCACTTGAGCCAGCATTTTATGGTCTCCCACTTTATTACCTCTCCCGTCTCTAGAGCATCTGTTCCCCTAATGATTTCAGTATATTTGCTGCATCAGGACTGGCCCTAACATGGGCAGTCACCCAGGGTGCCAAGTGCCAGGGGGCACTTGTCATTTGCCCGAGACAGTTGAACTTTCAAGTCATAAATGGAACTATCATTCCAATGGAAATAATGATTTACCACCACCCACGTATACTATGTTGGGGGCGATCAATTCAGTAAAAAGAAAAGGTCCAAATAGATACATATGAATGTCAGAACACATGAATTACCTAAATCCATCAACAGTGATCAAACCAGTCTGTTGTGGGTAGTGTCGACTGAAATTAAAAGACAGCCCCATGAACAGTCTCCAAAATAAGTGAATACTATCCCCCCTGGGTGTTATGGATTAGAAATTGGAAAATGAATCTATTGGAATGAAAATATTCAAGATAAGAACTTTACATGATGTAAAGTCTAATTTTTCTGCAAAATCTGATAGTTTGATACATTTTTTTTGTGGTTGTCTGAACTGTTTTTTTCTACTTTATTATTGGGTATTCGTAAACATTTTATTCCTTCATATATATTTTTCTCACTGTAAACCAGAGACAAATAAATAAATTTTCACTAGTTAATTAACCAGTCAGGGGATCCTACCTACCTCATTGCCTATCTTCCACCAAATTTCAGTGAAATTTTTTCAGTACTTTTCGAGTCATCATGTAGACAGACAGACGTGACCAAATATATATAACTCTCCAACTTCATTGACAGAGGTAATTATGACTATTAAGGACTGCAAAACAATGAGCAAGATATGCAAGACGTGAGCAATCAACTCGAGGACTTCCCAAAAGTAACCCCGTGGGAGGTGAAAAAAGCCATTAAACAGACGAAGAAAGGAACAGCCCCTAGACCTGACAACATCACCATCGACCTACTCCGAAAAGCAGGTAAAATCATCAGTTAAAAACTGGCTGTCCTCTTCAACTTGTGTCTAAAACACAGTAAAGTCCCAGACGATTGGAACACTGCTATCATAATGCTTTTATATAAAAAGGGAAACCCGAAAGACCTCAACAACTACAGGCTTATAAGCCTACTCAACTGTGTATACAAACTTTTCACAAAGATCATCATTGACCGAATCTCGAAAACACTTGATGAAAACCAGCCACGTGAACAAGCTAGCTTTAGAAGAAGCTACTCGACCATGGACCACCTGCATTTGATAAATCAGCTGAAAGAAAAAGCAGCTGAGTATAAACTACCATTCACCGTAGGATTTATCAACTTCAAAAAGGCGTTCGACTCAGTAGAAATCCCTAAGGTCATGGAGGCCATCAGTCGACAAGGTGTAGATCCAGTATATGTTGAAGTGCTGAAACACATATACAATCACAGCAGCTCATTTATCAGGTTACATAAAGATTCGGACCCCTTTCAGCTCAAGAAAGGAGTAAGACAAGGTGATGCCAGCTCACCTAAACTCTTCACAGCCTGCCTTGAGATGATCTTCAGAGGACTAGACTGGGAGAGTAAAGGAATTAAAATAGACAGTGAGTATATGAGCAACCTCAGATTTGTAGACGACATTGCCCTTTTCGAAGAAAACCTACATGACCTCCAACTAAATGAAGAGAGCAAGAAAGTCGGCCTACACATGAACTTCAGCGAGACGAAGATCATGAGCAACAACCACATCGGAGATAAAAACACTAAGATCAAAATCGAGGACACAGAACTGGAGGAAGTAGACCACTACATCTATCTAGGACAACGAATCTTCATGAGACCCTCAAAAGAAGAAGAAATCAAGAGAAGAATCACACTGGGATGGCAAGCTTTTGGCAGAGCTAGCTCAACCTTCAAAAATAAGAAGATCACAATAATCCTAAAGAGAAGGGTGTATAACCAATGCATCCTCCCTATAGTCACTTTTGGAGCTGAAACATGGAACCTAACCAAGAGACAGACTTACAAATTGAGAACCATGCAACATGCACATGAAAGAATTATGCTGGGCATGGAGAGACCACAAGACAGCACAGTATATCTGAGAAAAGATAAGTCAGGGACATCATAGAATCCATTAAAAATCTCAAATGGCAGTGGGCTGGGCATGTTGCAAGAATGGCAGACAACAGATGGACATCATGACTCACAACATGGATCCCCCGAGATCACATGTGCAACTGAGGCCGGCAGAATATTAGATGGAGTGACAAGCTAGACAAGTTCAGGAAGTACTGGCTCCGTGACGTGACACCCATGATAGAGAAGTGTGGCAAATCCTGGGGAAGGTCTATGTCCAACAATGGACGTTAAAAGACTACTGATGATGATGATGATGATGATGACAACTCACCATACTCCAAAACATTGAGTAGATAAAAAAACTTTGTGACATTTTAGCAGCTTGCTATTATCATCATATTGTGATAATAACCTGGGATTAGGGTTAGTTACTTTGGGCAAAGGTTAATTTGTGTTGGTGGCTTTTAACTTCTTATTTACATTTATATAACCAGCAGAAAAAAACAGTGAGCTGTGATTAGTACAATTATTTAGTGTGCTATATTAATGAAAGTCTTTTTTTTTCTCCTGAGTTTCCTACAGTACTATGAAGGTCAACATGTGATCTCATACCTGCAAAATATCTCATCATTTTTTTTTTTTTTTTATTGGATATTGGTTCTGAAAAAATATAAGCAAGGAAAATTTTGAGTAACTTTTCATTGCGTTGAGATTTTGAACTGAAATTTTAACTGTAGAAACTACAGGTGTGCTTCAGTTTCAGATCACAGGAATGATTTGAAAAAGCTTGGTTTGAAACCAAAATTCCATTGGTTCTTTCTTCCTGCTTGTTGACACACATTTGGACTCAAATTTGGACTTTCAGACATTGGACTCAACATAGTAAATGGTCAGAGAATGTTTGATTTTTCTGTGTGGTGATTAGATGTGATGTTCCCGTCACAGCAGGAACCAAGCTTTTTCAAATCGTTCATGTGGTCACTTAACTGAAGTAGTTTCTACAGTTGAAATTTCAGTTCAAAATCTCAATCTTTTTATCGCGTATATCTTGATATTTGAGGGAGATTTACAAGCCAAATCATTTAGATCTTAAAGGAACTTTGTGTAGTTTTTCTGTTGAAAAATAATGCCCAAGAACGTCATCTGTTAATATATATTTGAAATGTCATTAAGGATGTGAAACTGAGCCGCACACTGGCAACCTATTATACTTCATGTATTGGCGCCAGTAATCGTACCACACTTTGTTCTGTTCTAAATCAGATTCTTGAGAATGGAGACGATAAGGAAAGCTTCACCAAAATCTGGTTCAAATATCAAACCATCAAAAATTCTTCTACAGATGCAGACTTGATTCTGCCCAGCTTAAATTTCAAAACATCTGTAGAATATATATGATTATAAAAAATAAGAAAAAAGACACTAGTCCGAACAAGTCTTGTTGGTCACTCAATAGAAACCCTCTTGTAACCAGTGATTTTGGGGGGGCAGCATAGCGAGTTGGGGGAGAAGAATAAAAAAATTCGAAAAAAGGGGTGATCAATGGATAATTAGTTTCTCTCACCATTTGTTGGACAGTGATCACAAAAAAGCCTGAATTTAAAAAAAGAACACATGGGCGCAATCTAGTGACCAATTTAGCATAAGCTTACATTGCTAACTGAACCCCCTTTCTAAAAAGGTAGTCTGGGTTAGATTATGAAAAAACAATTAAAAAAAAGTGTTTTTTTTCTAGACATGATAGGTAGTGATTGTTTAAATTTTCAGCACTCTAGCTCCATTGGTGCAGCATTATACATACATACATACATAGCCAGCCCAACTTGAAACTGAGAGATCCTATGTTGACAGTTTTGTTTGACAGTTTCTAATACGGGACATAACTCTGATTATATCAATATGTAGCAACGTAATATCCAGGGGCAGATTCAGAATTTTGAGCAGGGTGGGGTTGTCTAAATGAAAATTGAGTCTGGAGATTTAAAATGGAAAAATCAATATTTACAAATCAAGAGAAGATCAGTAACCTCCATTGGAAGTAGTCTTGCTATTAGTTTAAATGTTATGTAAATTAACTCTGTGGATTAGGGTACATAAACATGTGAAGATAATTCTTCAATTCACGTACTTGTTTGCTGAGAGTTGAAAAGAAAACAAATTTCAAACATCAAAAACAAGAAAGTAATATGTAATCTGGTATTTTTTTAATTACGTTTTAGTCGCGTTTTTTTAACGCTGGAATTGACAAAAAGTAAAGTGAGAAAAGTTGAAGAAATTTACCACTGAACTAATAAATAAAAAGATCTAAAAAGCATTCAGAGAGCACATGCCTCCGTCAGGGAAAATAATTGTGGATCGATCCATCCCAAAATTTATTCAATTATCCTGTAGCCCTTTGCCTATTCATCCAAGTGATTTCATGGAAATTCATTGAAAACTTTTGGAGATATCGTATGGACAGACATGTACGTTTGGTGAAATTATGTGGAATGGATACACAACGTAGAGGGGGTAATCGCGCATGGATCTCAAAATTCAATCACTCCATTTGTAGTTCATTTCTCAACCTTCCATGAAATTTCATGGAAATTCATTGGAAACTCTCGGAGATATTTTGTGGTCAATCATGAGCATACACATTATATATATTTTCACTTCACCTTCCAATTGTCATTTTCATCAACATATATGTAGAAAGAGAATCTGATCAGCACTACCCCCACCCTACCTTGGATATATGCCTGAATATCTTTACATATACATTCTTATTTTTGTATCTAAAAATTTCATAACGTCTTTTTTCTTTATTTCTTGCAGAATGTGCGTCAAGGTTGGCTATCAGTCTTCTACATCTCAGCAGCTATCAATATCTTCGGGGCTATATTCTTTGCACTTTTTGCATCTGGGGAACAGCAGTCGTGGGCAATTGTTGATAATGCAGAAGACGAATCTCTTTTGAATCCATCAGAAACAACAGAAAGTCATAAGAGAACCTGACGACACGGTCAAGATTTTATTCAGTCGAATATTTGATCATGAATTTTTTGAAACATTTTTGTTGGTAATTTTTTCGTGTTTTTTATCCATAAAACCTTACTTACCTCTGTGAATAAGTCAGTTTTGAGAAGAAATAATTTTTTTAGATTTTATGATGCTGGTTCTAGTTACGATGTAATTGGGCACCTATTTTCCACCATTTTTGTGGAAGTATAGCCACGGTCCGCTATTTTTATGAAATAAGACTTTGAAAAACGAAAGTTCACAAACAGCGTACTCTGAAGCCTTACTTCCGTGGAAAAGGCGGAAAGTATATGCTCAGTTTAGCATTAGAGTTACATTGTAAACAGAACCTCACTCGTAAAACCTAAAAGAATAATTTTTTTCTCAAAATTGATAAATCCACAGAAGTAAGTATTAAGGACTTAAAGCAGAAAAAATCCTTAACGAAAAAATATTTTTTTGTTTTTTTAATCAAATATTCAACTTAATCAACTTTTAATCAAAGACATTCAACAATTATCAACTGATCACCGAAAATAAACATTCGATATTTATTTTTATCAGGATATATTTTTCATGATTTTGGGGTTTTTCTCCTTCAACTACAGAAAAAATACAATATGCAGTATTGTACAATATAAAATTATTAAACTAAAATAAAGATACACATTTATTTTGCTTTTTAGTTCAGTGGTTCTTAAATCTTATCCATCTATCATGTAGACCCATGTTCTCATGAGATTTATTTCAGGCATGATTAAAATTATAGGTTATTATAGAAGGAAAATGAAAAGTAATTTACAGTATCTCATTGATAAAATAGTGAGATTTGAACTCGCTTTCCATACTGTATCTTTGAGGGCTGCATTCCCTTGAAAATGAGTGATTTGGCACAAGGGAAATTCTCTTTAACTGCATGGCTATACACAAGGGAAATTGTGCTATGCAGTAAAATTTTAATGCGGTGCACAAACTTTCTAAATTTCAGGTAAGAGGAAAAGGTTAAATAATCAAACCATTTGGTCAAACTTGCTCTCAGTAGCATTATTTGATTACAGGTGTATGCAAAGATTACAATATATGCAAATTGGTGTGTAAATTCAATATTTATTTTTATTTGATATCTTTTGCCCCCAGGTTTACGGACTAAAAGCACAAAAAATTACTTGCAAGATTTTTTAAGAATTTCTTCAGATGTGTCCACATTTCACAATGATACAGTTCCCATTACATTTAACCACAGAAAGAGGAAGGAACAGAATATGTGACATCATTAAAAGATCATCTATTCTGAACAATAGATGACCTTTCGAACATTTTTTTTTTTAGTATTGCCAAGTATTGTTCATCATTGATTACTAAAACTGTTTCTAAAAATGGCTATAATCAGTTGAACTTTTAAATTTCTAGCAAATTTTGTAGCTAAAAATGTAATATATACTCATTTAAAGCACATTTACCAAACCATATACAATGCGTCCAGATTAAATTATCAATAATAATCATACTTTTACTGTAAACTTATATAAACTTTTCAATTATTCTCTTGATAGTCAGATTTTAGGTGAACCATCCTCACCTTCCTACTTCTACTACCACAACTAGTAATGCTACAACTACTCCTATTAGAATTCCTTTGGAATCTGAAATCATAGATATGGATGTAAGGATGGTGGACACTTCATTGAACTTATGGTTCTTGTTATGAAATATTTGACTGTCTATCAAAAATTAAATATTTTGAACTATCTTTTATTTTGGCTTAAAAGTGCTTATAACTTCTATAATAAAGAACATTTTTAGAATCTATGATAATGTAGAAATAAAAAAGAAAAATAGATGCACTGAACAAATTCTTTCTCTTAAGATACATTTTTCATTATAAATATCTGACGTTTGTTTCATTAACTTAAGACAAAAATTCAAATATCTTTTGCGCATTCAACTTTTTCAGTTGCTCACAGGCTTTTTGGTCCTGCACAATTGAAAGCAACATTTCTCGGAATCCCATCTGACCCAGGTGAAAACAACAGTAATATGATTGGGAATTTATGTATTTCCCAGTGTCGTGGATGCCTCAGGCCTCACCCCAAATTTGAATTGCAAAGTTGTGAAGAAAAAAAAAAAGAAAAAAGAATCAACAGGGCTGTTTAGTCATTAGATAGAAACCATCATTGATGCATTAGTTGCTCGTCTAACCTTTTGTTGGATCAGTAAAAAGCGGCTAGGCACAAATTAGGGACCAATTTAGCATAAATATACGTTGTACATTGAACCTCTCACTAAAAACCTACTTTGGTAAAGAATTTTGAAGAAAAGAAGGGAAAAATTTTTTTTTTTTCATTATAATGAATGAACGTTTAATTTTCCAACCTTTAGTGATGCCTGTACCTGTGATACATACATAGCTAGCAGAGCTTGAAAACTGAAGAAACCTATGTTCACAGTTTTGTTGGACTATTTCTAACATAAAATTAAGATCTAAGGACTTTCACATACCTTACCAAAGTGTTTTGTGGGTAGTTCAATGACTTGTAGTCCTCTTGACCACTTATAATCTGCATTTTTTCCTTTTTCTCTTAAAATACATAGACATAGTAAGTTTACACCTACTTGACTAGTAAGTACCCATGATAGAGCAGTACCTACACTGATACTCAAGTACCACAATTCAGATTAGCAGGGGTTTTTACTTTGACTAAAATATCCTGACCAATGATAATAATGATATTGCCACTTCTGCCTAAAAATGAATTACTCTAATTTAGTTTAGTTGCTCCATTTTTATAACAATACCCCCATTCTGTGTGCTTATCTCTCTGTCACTCTAGACTCTACTAACCCATCTACATCTCTCAACTCTTTGGACATGGATACAAGATTACATAGAGCAATACATGAGTTTCACGAGGTGACTGACTGTAGTTGTCAGTCTCAAATGGGAATGGATGTTATAAACCCAGTATGACAAAAGATGTAATTTTCATTTGAAAATACTAAGAATTAAGCCATATACTTATTCTTCCTGTATTTCTCTTTATTCCAACCAAGCTTTTCTATAAATGCCTGTGTCATTATGCTACATCATAGCAGTAGTAAAATAAACGTGTCCGTTTCATGATGGATTATTATTGTAAATCAAGCAATCCCCTAATAAGTGAAAAAAGACAAATTTCAAAAAACTGAAAAATCTGCTAGCAGATAGTTACTAGACTTAAGTTGTAAATTTTCATGGCTCTATGCTAAAAATTGTGACCCGAATACTGAGACAGACAAATGTATGAAAAGGGAAAAATACCTTGACACCATGTTTTTTGTTTGGTCAGGTACAGGATTGTAGCTATGGTGATTCAATGTCTGTATTTAGAGTAAAGAGCACAATGTTTATACAGATTGTAAATGCTGGTGACATTCACCATTTTTTGTTGTTTGGTCGGGTCAATGATTATGGTTATAATAATTCAGTATCCGTAGTTGGAATAGAAAGCATAATGCTGATGACACAGTTACTATAAATCTATGGCTTTGTTTTGATATACATTCTACTCTCAATGTGTTGAAGTACTGTGTCTTCAGCTGGTACAACGTATTGGTTATTGCAGTTTTTCAATTCATTGATTTTTAAAAAATACTTTGTTTTGGACAATTTGAACTCTTCTTTTCATCTGTAATCACGTTTTGGACCATTCATTTTTACGGTCCTCTTCAGGTATAAAATTAATATCCATATGGGAAGATAGTCTCTCTTATAAGTCTCTTCTTTCAATGGTTCAATTTGATCCTGTCTTTTTTGCTTTGAACCACCAAAATCATGTTGGTATTTTAATGGCTCTTCTCAAAGTTATAGACAATACTTTGTTTTATGTTTTTTCAAGTTCAGCAAAGTTGAATCAATATCAAAATCAATAAAGTTTACAGATTAGTGAATTGAAAAACTCAAACAAATGACCAACTTGACCAAAACAAAAGGTGTGTGCGTGTTACCATCGTTTTGCTATTATAAGATTTACCAGAAAACCCTTTTAATATTTCGCGGCTTTTTCTTTTATCACTTAGTAATGTTCCCTTATAGTGGAGGTTGTTTGAGGAGAGTTCAATAATATTGATATAAAACATCTAGATTACTAGTCCATTGATTTGACTATCATAGTACATAGATAGAGGTGGGTAGGGGATTTGAATTTTTATAATTATGTATATCTTTTATGATACTTTTGTTCATTTATTATTTCATAAAGTAAAATCTATACACCCTATTCAGAGGTTATACAGGAGTTCAGATTATTAATTAGCATAGATTACTTTCCTCTGGAGTTAGGATAGGCCTATGAAAAAGTAACACTCGACCTGTACAAAGCAAAGTGAATTTTCAAGATTTATTTGGGGAAAAAATAATGTTTGATACTGGGGATATGGTAGTCAAAAACTGATAATAAAAAAGCAACTCCTTCATCAGGCTACATAAAAACTCAGAACTGTTCCAGCTCCAAAAAGGAATAAGGCAAGGTGATACCAGCTCACCCAAACTCTTTACGGCCTGCCTTCAGATGATCTTCTGAAAACAGGACTGGGAAGATAAAGGAACCAAAATAGACAGCAAATACCTGAGCAACTTTAGATTTGCAGATAACATCGTCCTTTTCACAGAGAACCTACACGACCTCCAACTAATGCTAGATGAACTAAACGAAGAAAGCAAAAAAGTCAGCCTACACATAAACTTCAGTAAAACAAAAATCATATGTAATAATCATATTGAGAATAAGAACATAACTGTCAAGATAGAAGATGCAAAACACGACAAGGTAGACCACTACATCTACCTAGGACAACAAATCTCCCTGAATACCTCAAAAGAAGAAGAAATCAAGCAAAGAATCACTCTAGGGATGGCAAGCCCTTGGCAGAGCATGCTCAACTTTAAAAACCAGATGATCCCAGTAATCCTAAAAAGAAGAGTACACAACCAATGCATCCTCCCGATAGTCACTTATGGAGCTGAAACATAGAACCTAACCAAGAGACAGACCTGCAAACTGAGAAGCATACAACGCATGCATGAGAGAATCATGTTCAACCTTACATAGAGAGATCACAAGACAGCACAGTATATCAGAAAGAAAACGGGTGTCCGAGACATCATAGAAACTATTAAAAAATTCAAATGGCAATGGGTAGGCCATGTTGCAAGAATGACTGACAACCGATGGACATCACAACTCACAACATGGATCCTCAGAGATCACATGCGAAACCGAGGCCGACAGAATATAAGATGGAGAGATGAACTAGACAAGTTCAGAAAATACTGGCTCTGTGATAGAGAATTGTAGCGAATCCTGGGGAAGGTTTATGTCCAATGACAGATGCTGAAAGATGATGAATAAAAAAAAAAACACCATCAAAGGATAAATTCTATTCATGACATCACTGGCATTTTCCACTCGAAAACATCTAAAATGAAATGAAATAACATCTAGAAATATCCAGATTCAGGAAAAGCTAGATATTATAAATAAACCTTTCAAAATGAGGCTCCAGAAATGTTGACAAATTTTTTCTTCTAAGAATTAACAAAAAACATTTTTAGAATGAGGCAGGTGTAGTACTAATGCCAATTTTTGAGCTTGTGAATAAAACAATATGGCCAGGAGCACTGAATCATACAAACATAAACAAACATACATGCATATAAAAGAGAATAGAACTCATCATAACAGTCAATATCTGAATAATCGTAGCATCAAAATTTGAAGTCATGTAAAAAAATCCCATGAGGAATGAATGTGGTCTGAATAAATTCTATTTTATTACATCACTGGGAAATATCTAAAATAGAGTGAAAAAACATCTAAAAACATCTGGATCATAGTGAATACAGATGTTATCAATAAAACCATCAGAATAAAGAAAAAATAAAAATAAAAATATTTAGAAGGGGTCTAGTGGAGTACTGATGCCAAGTTTCAAGTCTGGAGAAAAAACAGTGTGGCCAGAAGCGCTGGAGCACACAAACACTTAAACGAACACGCTCATATAAGAAAAGATAAAACCTTCCACCACTTTTGGTGGCTACGGTTGTTCATCCCTTTGGTGGTTATGGTTGTTCAGCAAAACATGAAAAAAAATCTATTTTGTGATTTGAATCTTCTTGCAAAATCATCTAAAAAGACCATTGTAAACAAAGTCAAATCCGAAGTATCTAAATTAAAAGAAAAACATGTTTTTTTTTCTTTCTTCAACTTCCTGCCTTAAAAACACGTAAGCAAAATTTTATTTCCCATCAGACAACCCGTGTCTGTTTCAGAATAAAATTCATTTTCTATCTAAATAGTTCAATCCCTGTGAAAGTCAGGAATGATTTAATCTTTTGTTAATTTTGTTGTCTATTCCTGAAGACTCCTCCTGGTGTGATCTCAGTAACAAGTTGTTTTTTTTATTTTACCGGGTGGGGTTGCTACCCCCTGAGCCTTCTCCTTTATCTCGGATAGAACTAGCCTTGGTGACTGCCTAACAGTGTTTGTTTTTTTTTCTGTTTGAGTAACCCTCCCTTAGACAGACTGCTACCTTCTCCATACTAAATTCAAAACATTTTGGCTTTACATTCTACTCTCTCGGAACCTCAGCCTAGCATTTTTTCTTCACAAAATTTGAAATTTCCTCTGATTAGTTTTTTTTCCCCATTTTTTTTCAATCTTATCTCAAATTTATTTCTCAAAAATTTCATTTTCAAATGAAAGTGAGAAACATGACCACTGAAGGCTATGTTTTTCATTAAATATAACTTCAAATGATACGTTAAGGTTAGTGTTTAGAGTTAGGTTTGGGATTGAAAGAATGGTCTCCGTTAGTACAGATGATGAAATAACACTGGAGTGTCCCCTCCAGAGAGCATGCCAAAGTGAAGCATATGAAGATCCTTTGATGCCCAGGTGTCAGAATCCCCCTTCTCAGTATCGCTGACACATTCTAGAGGAGAGCAGAGAGTGATATGTTTGGCATCAGCTTGACTTCTTGAGCCGCTGGAAAGATGTCAAATTGGTCTTCAAACTGCCTTCCTTACTTTGGAATCGGTTGTTGTCCTCCTAGACTGGTTGTCTTCCCTAGGCTAGGTAGTCCTATTTCACAACTGTAGGGAGAAGAGATGGATTCATGTTTTTTGCCCAAGGTTCTCAGTTCAAAGTAAACGTAAACAGTTTAGGATAAGTGTTAAGGTTAATGTGTGTAGTCTTTGAGGTTAAAGATTAGTATTTAGGATTACAGTTATAGGGATAGAGACAATGTGGAAAACCAAGTTTGATTTTAAAATAATTAATTTTCAAGTCAATTACAGAACAAATGGGAGCAGCAAACTTGTCATTATGACAATGGTAGTCTCACCACTAAAAAAAAGTTTATTATGCCATCCATCTTCTGATTTTAAAGCGGAAAAGGTAACAATCCCCGTGGAATTATTCTTTTCCTAAGGGTATTACTGCGAAGTGAAATTTGAACACTGTCTGCTGGTTTTGTTTTCTTTGCCAGTAACTGTTATTCCACTCTTAACCTCTGTTATCGGGTTGTTATTGTTGTTGTTAATGTCTTTTTGTCACTTTTATTTTAAGAAACTGTCACCACACTGTCATCATAGGTTTCTTCAATTTTCAAGTTGGTCTGGCTGGCTGTGTATACAGGCCACACCAATGGAGCTAAAGGGTTGAAATTTTAAGCATTTACTCTTTATTATGTCTAGAAAAAAATTAACATTTTTTTTCATTTTTGAAAATTCTGTCTTCTGTATAGGCTTTTAGGGGGGTTTGGTTTTCAATGTAAGTTTGTGCTAAATTCCTTCTTTAATTTATGTCCAGCGGCATCCATGCTTGTTTTTTTTCTTTTAAAAAAAATTTGTATTTTATTGGTGATCTCTGCCCAACAAGAGGCATATGGGAACTTTTTGGTCAAGGGGGGAGCAAAGGGCTTGATTTGCTTGAAATTTTAAGCATTTTTGCCTGAACTACACTGATTTTCCTGAAATTTTACTCTTCTTATCCTGAATGTTCATTGTTCATTTTGAAAGTTACTGATCTCTTGTATTTGGTGTTTGAAATTTGTTTCTTACAGATTCATTAATTTTTCCATTTCACACCCCTCCCCCCAGCATTATTTCCATTTTGGACAACCCCACCCAACCGCGAAATCCCTGGACATAACTTTGTTACTCATTGACAGATCTGGAATTGTGTCCTTTGATAGATACCATCAACCAACACTCTCAACGTGGGTTTCTTTTAGTTTTTAAGTTGGGCTGGCTATGTATGTATGTATCTATCTATATAATGCTACACAAATGGAGCTAGAGGGCTGAAAATTTAAACTATAGTTGTTTCTTGTGTCAAAAAAAAAAGTTTTTTTTCATGTTTTTCTCCCAAACTCACCCCTGAAAACCTTTTTTATTTTGCGGCTATTATTTGTCCAGTTAGCAATGTGAGCTTATGTTAAATTGGTCACTAGTTAGCGCACGTGTGTTTTCGGAATATTCAAGGTTTCTTTTGGTGATCACTGTCCAACAAAAGGTGAGAGGAACCACTTATTCATTGATCACCTCATTTTCAAATTTTTTCAAATATGACCATCCCTGAAATAACTCAGCATTCTTCCAAAAAACGTCGGTCACATGCTGGGTGGGGGTGAGGGGTGCTTGCTAAGTGATCGACCAGACCTGTAGCTCTTATCAATCCTCCGCTTTCAATTTCATTGTTCAAATAAATACCTATTGATAAGGCGGCTTTCAAAATTTTGTCTCCAACTGCTGACACTCCTACAATTGACCCATTTATTTTCCAACCGTGAGTTTTGGGCAAATTTTGAGGTTAGTATGTCGGTCTTCTCAGCTTGTTGCCTCCTTTAAATTTTTCGTTTTTATTCTATCTTATTTTCTGTCATAAGCATTAGAGATATTCAACAAACTGCGCGAGACATTCGCTTTTCCTGCCTATTGAAAATTTTTGTGGGGGTTGAGAAAAATGATACCCTGGCATAAAACCCATAAAAATGTTGAAGATAAAATAACAAAAAAAAAAAAAAAAAAAGTAAAGATTCTTCTTTTACTACTTTTGGGATTATATAACATGTTTTTTTTTGTTTAGAAAAAAAAAAGGTTTATCTGAAAGTCGGATTTATTTTGTTGCTTGATTATAAATGACTTTCTTGGTTATCATTGAAGCTAATCAGAAAAAATTACTTTTGAAAATATGATTTGACAGTTCAGGTTTAAAATCAGTTGAAACTGTATTGCAGCAAATGTCTTTTTGCCACATGTCAAGATGAAAGAAAGAGGGATCAATTAATAAGTTACTTCTCTCCTGGTATTGTTTTATGTAAAATTCAGACTTTCTTAGAAATCAAGTGTAAATACTGCCGGACACAAAATGAGTGATCAATTCAGCATAAACTCACACTGGAAATTTATAACCCTGTCCCACTACAAAGTTAGTGGGGGGGGGATATTCGAAATTTTCAGCACTCCAGTTGCATTGGTGTAGGTTGTGTGTGAGTGTTACATACATTGCCAGCCAGCCAGAACAACTTGAAAACTTGAGAAACCAATGTTGACAGTTTCAGTTGATGATCCCTAAGAACATAATAAGATGATATATGTCAGCTGAAGCCTTGTTAAAAACTACTTCTTCATTCTGATTTCATGCTACTTACTCCAACAGCTGGAGATTATTCGACTGCCAATAAAATGAAGAAGGTTTTTAATAAATGTTTTCATTATTAATTTTTGACCTGCTTTCATCATCAGTCTTTTATTGCCCACCGTTGGACATAGATCTTCCCCAGAATTCATCACACCTCTCTATCATGGGCATCGCGAAGCCAATGTTTTCTGAACCTGTCCAGTTTCGTCTCGCCAGCTTATATTCTGCTGGCTATGGTTGCATATTTGATCTCTGGGGATCCATGTTGTGAATAATGATGTCCATCGGTTATCTGCCATTCTTGCAATATGACCAACCCATTGCCATTTGAGTTTCAGAATGGATTCTATTTGAGGGTCAGTTTCTTGGTTAGGGTCCATTTTTCAGCTCCATCGGTGACTATCAGGAGGATGCATTGCTTGTAGACCATTCTTTTTAGAATTAATGAGATTTCCTTGTTCTTGAAAGTGGAGCTTTCTCCACCAAAGCCTTGTCATCCTAGAGTGATTCTTTGCTTGATTTCTTCTTCTTTTGAGGATTCTATGGAGATTTGTTGTCCTTGGTAAACATAGTGGTCAACTTTCTCCTGCTTGTATTTTTGATTTTGATCATTGAGCATTTATTTCTGATATGTTTGTTTTATATGACCTTAGTTTTGCTGAAGTTCATGTTCAACCTCCTTGCTTTCTTCTTCTCACTGATGATCTCTAGGTGCTAGCTCATCCAGGCTGGTGTTTTTCAAGGGTTATAAAGCAAATGTGGCAATGGATGGGTTCAAGTTTTCTCATTTTCAAAGAAACCCAGGGAAGTCATGTATCATTTTGAAGGTTATTAGATATGGACTTCATTTATAGCAAAATTATACAGAAATAATTGTCTTCTGAATTCATTATGTATTCAAAATGGATGCAATATTTAAAAAAATGAATGACTTGAAGTGAGTAGCATGAAAATAAAGATGTAGTTTCAAACAAGAAGTGAATTCAAATGCCAGATCTCATTTAATAATCTAGTGAAAATTAAACTCTACAATCAGTATCCTCAAGAGTAGTTTAGTAATCAAATAATAGTATAATAGTGTTTTGATAAAAAGCAACAATAATAAGATAGAATTGGTCATAGAATAATAGTCAAAATGAAGAGCGTACTGAGCCAGGGTGTCTTGATACAATGATGATAAGTTCCCGACAGATCTCATACTAAAAGGTAAAGCATCCTTCTCTTGAAAGACAACTCCCATTGGAGTATAAATGGCCAGTTTCAAAATACCGGCTTTTTTACATGTGTCAGCATGCTATGTTAGGGGTGATCATTTGAAAATTTGATAAAAGGGTATCAATGGATAAGTAGTTTCTATTACCTTTTGCTGGACAGTGATCACTAAAAAACCTGAATTTTCAAAAAACATGCTCACAAACTTGTGACCAATTTAGCATAAGCTTTCATTGTATAAAGGTATTCAGGGGTGAATTTAAACAAAAACTTTTTTTCTAGACATAGTAAGGAGTAATTTTTTAAATTTTCAGCACTCTAGCACCATTGGTGCAGCATTATACATGTATAAATGTATACATTCTTGCAAGTCTCAAGTCTTGTCAAGCTCAGGACTTAATACCTTCAAGTTTTTTCATGACTACCCCATTGGCAAGATGCAAGTCTACCAACTGCATGCCTCCACCCTAATCACACAGCTTAGAGTGTACTCAATCAGCTGCTGAGTGCACAGGGAAATTTATCCTTATGATGAGTTTTCCCCACTCTTTACTCGTGCTGGGAATCAAAATGGAGACCTTTTGCAATTGAGGGAGATGTGCAAGCTATCTGAGTGGACTGCTTCCTCCCATTTCCTCCAACCGATGCCATGTTTTCTATCAATTAACTGAACTTTATCCAAGAGAAAATGATATAAGCCAGACATTTCTACATCCTCTTTTGATATGGCTTTCTTATGATTCCTTGAGTCTGACTTCCATGGGACGGCTGCATTCTCTCTTATATTCCTTACATAGGATGCAAGGTTGGACTTAGAAGTTGCTGGACTCAATTGGAAACATTTTTGCAATGTCCCAGGTTCACAGCCAATCTCAGTAGAATCTTAGAAAATTTAACATAGACTTTATATTTGTTTAGTACAGGAGTTCTTAACCTGAGGTATCCTTACCCAATGGGGGTATGGGAAGCAAATTCTGGAGATATGCGGAGCAAATTTTGGGGGTATGGGATACAATGGAAAAAAATTCAAAAACTATTATTATTATGAAATATGCAAGTATTCCCAGATAGAGTTAGAAATAAGTTTGTTGGTTTTCTTGTTATGTTGTATTTATTTATTTATTTATTTTTTGTTTTATTGCATTTTTTTTTTTAAAGAACGATGATTGTGAAGATGATGCTGATGCTGCTAATTTCAATCTTCAGATGAAGTGGGTATGGGGCCATAAAGAATGATGTGCTGGGGGTCTGGAACTGTAAAATGGTCAAGAAATCCTGCTTTAGCTGAAGGGGATGCAGTCATAATGTACGCTTGAAAATTTCAGAGAAATGAAATCTTATGCCGCTGTAAAATCGACATATTATTTAATTCGAATACTGTTAAAGATAAAAATTCAAAATATGAACAGGATAAACAGACACGACTGACTTTTTTCAGAATTCAGAAGAAAACAAAAATTGTAGCTGTTATCTGTAAAATCTGCAACATTGTGTTGGATGTATGTTGCAATATGTGTTGTGTCTAAGGAGACTGCCTGGGGCCATGTAAAAGCAAAAATCAACAGATATTACTTATTTTAGTTGTAAAAATTGTCCTAAAATATTACTTATTTCTTTTTTTTCATTATCTTACAACTATAAATTATTTGAATTAGTATTTATTCTCTCTGTGACATATGATATGAAATAAAAGATGAAATCACAATAAAACCTTTATTTATTCAAATTTACAAAAAAATAATAAATCACTCTATTAGTTAAATTCAGTTGAAATATTTGTACTAGTGTGCTAACATTCTTGACTGATGCCAGTTGACCAATCAACATTGTAACTTGCAGTTGTCCATGCTATATATACTACTTGCATTTTAACTGTTGTCCTTTTTTTCTGGATTCAAATAGAGTAGATTACTTAGATACCACAGAAATATAGTATTACATTTGCTATTGTATATTAATGTCCCCAGAATATATACATACATAAAACTCATGTTTTACTATATTAAGTCATCGAACACTTTTACTGAGGAATTTTGGAAATACCATATGACTATTTACTCAATGCATTTGGTGTGTGTGTATATATATATATATATATATATATGAAGAGTGTGGTTCCAAAACAGGATGTGCACCATTTTTGTGGTCTTTCTCCTTTTTTTGCTCTATTTATCATCATCATTAGTCTTTTATCTTGCATTGTTGGACATTAACCTTTGCTAGGATTGACCTGACGTCTCTATTATGGGTTTTGTTGAGCCAAAACTTTCTGAACTTTTGGCCTAGTTTGTCCCGCCATCTTATATTCTGCCTGCTTTGATTTTGCAAATAATCTCTGGGGATCCATATGGTGAGGTATTCTGCTATTCTTGCAAGATGGCCAGCTGATTGCCATTTTAGTTTTCTAATGGATTCGATGATGTCTCGGAATCCTGTTTTTTCCCTTGAATACTGTGCTGTCTTGTGATATCTCTGTGTGATGTTGAGCAGGATTCTTTCATGTGCACATTGCATGCTTCTCAGTTAAAGGGTTTGTCTTTTGGTTAGGTTTCATGTTACAGCTCCATAGGTGACTATAGGGAGAATGCAATGTTTGTAGACCCTTTTTTTAGGACTAATGGGATTTTCTTGTTCTTGAGGGTAGAGCTTGCTCTGCCAAAGGCTTGCTATCCTAGAGTGATTCTTTGCTTGATTTCTCCTTCTTTTGAGGATCACATGGAGATTTGTTGTCCTAGGTGGATGAAGTTGGCTACTTTCTCCAGTTTTGCATTTTTGATCGTTGCGTGTTTATTTCCTAAGTGTTTGTTTTACATGACGTCTGTTTTGCTGAAGTTCATGTGGAGGCCAAATTTCTTGCTTTCAGTTTCATCGAGTATTAGCAGGAGGTCCTGAAGGTTCTCTTTGAAAAGGACAAATTTTTTCTGCAAATCAGAGGTTGCTTAGATATTTGCCATCTATTTTGATTCCTTTATTTTTCCATGAGTAATAAATCTAAATCAGTTGATTTTTCTTACGAAATGGAATACAATAAAAGTTATTGATTGTTTATCCATGGGCGTCTGCTGCCACTTATCCTGAGGGTTGTAGGGTGTATTGTCCAGGAAGGAGGATGTGCAGAAGAATATATCTGGAATACATCTAAGAGGCAACCCTGTTACATGATAAGCATTCCACCTACCATTAGTAAGGAGTACCCACTGTGTGATCCAGATTTTAGATGGTCCACTTGACCGTTGATGGAGACAAATACCCCAAACCTGGGGTGACTTTAGCAAATGATAACTCAGTCTCTTTATATGGGAGCATTAAGTCGGGGTTACTTGAAAGAATTATACTGCATTATTATCATTGTCTATAAGGTTCCTGCTCTTAAACCCCTTTTCTTTGATGAGAACATTGATCGATGGGATCATTTGGTTTCCCCAATGGATGCTATGATTCCTTATATAGAGGGAATTCTTATGATCTCTTTCCTTCTCTCAATATTTATTTCCATAATACAGAAACTGTGGCTGAAGGTCGAACAAGGAGGTGATGGTCATTGCTATCCTGGCTTGACTTACCTAATCACGATTACTGACCCAACTGTTCTCCTTCACTCTTTCACCATAGCATTGCATTCATTCTAAAAGCTTTCATGCCACAACCACCATAACAGCACCATTCTCTATGAACTTAACCCTTCAAGCACCAAATTTTTGACAATGATTTTGTTAGTTTGACTTTTTTGAAGGACCATAGAGGGAAAATGGTTCATGATAGAAGGTTGCTATATTGAAATAAAATGATCAGTATGGCACAAGGTTAATGTTGGAAAAAAAAAAATCATCATTCAAATATGATGACATTATTAGCTGACGGCCATCTTGGATTTTAGAATTTTTTAGTAAAACTTTCTTACCATTTGACAAAAAATCTGCACTTTTAACTTTGAAATTACTGCAAAAATCTAAGTAGTACAGTATTTTATTTCAGAATTATACCAAAATAAATATGCCACCCATTAGTCATATGCTTAGCTGGTCTCTAGCCATACTTTCATATGTATCTTCGACTGACTGGCAGTGTACAGTTGCAATATGGCAAATGTCAGGCTTAATGAGTTAACTAGTCCCATCTATGCAATTTTCGTGTGTGGGGGGTTTGTATAAAAAGATGGTTTTATTTATACAGTCTATACTTCCTTTTCTATGTTTATGTGAAATTGTATATATTTATGATATATGTTTCTCCTTTTCTCTAATAATGTGTACTAATTATAAATCTGCTGCTTTTACGACCAGTGTGAATAAAGTAACAAGAAAAAAAACAGACTCTGTTCAAAACCTGCAACGTTGTGTGAACAATTTTTGATAGCATTCGGCAACATTTGTTCCTGTAATGAAACTGGATCTTTCCAATTTTCAAATTACTCCCCATTAAAACGTCCAAAACAAAAGTAAATAAATCATTGAATCTAAAATAAAACAAAAATATTGTCAGAAATCAAATATGATTCATTGAGAAATTGAAAAGTTACAAATATATACATGAAGTGTATACATATATTACAAACACTGTATAGTTAATCACTGCTACCCACAACAGATCAGTTTAATCACTGTTGTTGGGTGTAGGTTATTCATGTGTTCTGACATTTATATGTATCTGTGTATTCTGACTTTGCCCAGCTCTAACGGTCCATTGTAGAAACTTGAAATTTTTCACACACACTCCACTCAATGAGTGAGGAAAATGTCAGAGAATTGCCGCATTTTATTGCAGTTAGAAATTATAGACGGGGCATAACGGTTACTTGCAAACTGGATAATGAAATTGGCAAGCTAAGCTCAAATTCTGGCTGAAGCTGTTTACATTCACATCACACTCTTGGGAAAGGCATGAATTTATCTCTTCTTCCCCTACCTATAGAATAAGAGGGTATACTGAGATCTCTACACTTAGTCCTTAGTCTGGGAGAAAGGGGTGGGGCTTGCAATCCCACCCAGTAAAAAAACATGCTGAAGATGTTCAGTGTGAGGGCTGAATGACCAATCAGATCTACAATCTACAAGGATGTTTTTGCAGTATTTTCTTTTAAATATTTTCCAAGTGAAAATTTAAAAAAAAATTTTTTTTTGCATCTGTTAGCAGTTTCATGAGGATTAAATTTGACTAAAAAAATAAAGAAAGAAAATTTAGGAAAGTTGAGACACTTTAAGTATACAAATTTGATCAATAAAATTGGGTTCTGTCGGTTAGAGTGTGAGAAAAAATGGTACGAAAACTGTGCAGTGTAAACAGATAGATTTCTCACACTGTCCAGCTTCATGAAACACTGCATGAAATTTCCAGCCCTCTAGCTCCATTGTTGTAGCCTTTATGTGTGATGCATATACAGATACACAGCCAGCAAAACCAATTTGAAAACTGGAAAAATCCAAGTTAGCAGTTTGGGTGACAATATAGGTTGATGATCTCTGATAAATATTTAAGTATTTCCTCAGCTTAGTTTAGTCTAGCAGAAGACCACCAAAGTGATAATGATTGAACACCTTAAATGGCCTGCAGAACTAATTTGCTAACAATGACACCAGCGTTTGGCACCCCAAACACAAGTATGAGGCACTGTAATGATGGTCTACAAAACCAAATTTCTAATCATTGCACCAAGGTTTTGTGACCAAAAATTTATTAAACTCAGCCAAGTCTGACACCCAGCGACAAGCCTAAGGCCCTTTAACTCCAAAAGGCCATAGGACAGATTATCGGGATCCTGAGTAGGTAGGCCATGACAAAAAAAAAATCAATGAAGAAATACACACATTATATATATATTTATAGTCTAGAAAGCTTTATAGCTTTCAACACTAAACTGTATAAAACTTTTTCTAATTTTTTTTTGAGTCACTTATCTGTCAATGCAATTTATTTTATTTTCTTCAGTGTTTTCCCTTTTTCACATATATTTTGTTATTATGGTACAATGTTTGCAATGTTTCTTGTTGGGATCATCAGTTGTTTACCATGTAACTGTTTCGGGGATTTAAACAAAAATTGTATTAACATGGCACCCCAGCAGTGTTAATCAAACACCACTTCCCTTTCTTAATATATAGTTCATGTCAAACATATAGTTTGTCATTTTATAGAAGGTTATATCCAAATCATATATTGATATCATTTTATACTGCATATCATTTATTTTTTGAAACAAGGTTTACTTTTGTAGGTTACCCCCCCCCCCGAAACGTATTTAACAATGACGGGTCAGTAGATATAACAACATATGTGACTTGCTCTTCGTGTCGTTTCTATTGAATGTTCACCCAAGTGAATGTTACATCCGTTATGTCGTTTTTAATCTCGGACTGCATGCAAACCAACTTATGATATTTTTATAAATACTAATTACATAGAAAAAACCTCTTTGAGTTGACTCTGTACCAAAATATTCAACCGAAGAATTTTTCCACGTAGTGTACCATCGAGTTTCCAAAACAGGTTTTTTTTAACACAATCAATTATCATATATATATATATATATATATATATACATACATACATATATATATATGTCAGATAAATCTCACCAATTTCCTCATCATCATATACACACACACACACACACACACACACACACACACTTATATACATATGAGAAAATTGGTGAGATTTATCCGACAAAACGGAGAATTTATTAGATAATATTGATAAAATGGAAACATGAATGTTTGGAAAATTATGGAACGGACCATTCTTTCGATCTCCAAAAGACTAGAAAACTAAAACACGCCCATAAAAAAAAAACAAAAACAAAACCGACACGCCAGATCATAGAAGAAGCATTATTGCAACAAAAAGTACTATAAAAAATGTCCCTGTTTCTACAGTATACTTAAACACATTGCAAGGATAATATTGATACAAAACGAGCTTACCACATACAATACCAAATACACATACCATCCAATAGACGCAGGTTAGTTCAAAATCAAAAGAGGTATAACCGACACACCCTCAAATGAAAATATCCTACTTATACATTTCTGAATTCTCATCCACCTCACACCGAAAAATACTAATGCAGACACATTCTCCTCTCGAACAGGTTGGTACTAAACTCAAAATGTAAAAACTGACGAATCTTGAAATTTAAATAAAAATTACACTACCTCCACTCTTCTGAAATCTTGGATTACCCACACAGCAAATAACGATGGAGATACATTGTCCCCACACCCAATACTCATTTCAGTTGTTTGGGAAATAATGGCCAATTCCCGATACCAACGTTTAGTCGTGTCCTATAACATTACTTTAGTATATTGCAGCAATATATATAAAGCTCGTTTTAAGGATTTAAATGTGTTTTTTCCAATGATATTCACCATTTATCTTCAGAGTAATCTGTAGACTGTGTAGACCCTTAAACCCGGAAATGGGAAAAGAAGAATTGACTATTTCACATGTATAAACTTAGGCACAATACGTCTCAAACAGTTTCTGTTATAAACTTAGTACAGGTGAAGGACTCCCCACCCCCACCCCGATTACACAGTGCAGTGTTATTTTTGGAAGTTTTGTTTCGGAGATATGTCTCGGATATCATGAGGGTTGAGGACGTCCATCTGCAATTTAAAATGAACTATTGAGAGTATTGGTCAAACATAATCCATATTGATCTGTCTGAAAAATGTTACAGATACTGGGTGTGAGCATTGTGACAATATTGGACCATCTATGGCAAATCGATGAAGTGGAAAAACTTAATGAGTTCCACATAAACTCAACAAAAACCATTAACAATGATAAAAAAAAAACGGTCTGTATTTTCCGAACAACTGAATATATATCTGGGGGAGTCCTAAGCTGACCTGTGTCTTAAGCCCCTATTAAGCTTAATATGGATCTGAATGGCCTAGTAAATATTTATATAAATGTGCTTGTCTACGCCAAATGATATATTCACCGTGTAATAAGGGGAGATCATTTCAAATAGAGTTTATATATATATATATATATATATATATATATATATATATATATATATATTATCATAAATTGCTTTATATCATATTGAAACTATGTACACCGGAGGCCGTAATATGTTTGATATATATATATATATATATATATATATATATATATATATATATATATATATATATATATATATATATATATATGAAAAACCAAATTTGTTTAATTAAATTAAAAATCAAATTATAAGGTTTTAATAAGATGAGAATTTCAAATCAATAGACTATATGTCTATAAAAAAAAGGTTGTATAGAGATAAAAGGATTCAAATCGAAAATTTGCTTTTTAATTTTAATTTAACTCATCTATTTTTCAAATGGTACTTATCACGTTTGGAACCACACTCTTATATATATATATATATATAATATATATATATATATATATATATGTATATGAGAAAGAGAGAGGGTGGGAATCTAGGAAGCTTTTCAGCTTTAAAATACTATACATTGAAAAACTTTTTCTGATTTTTTGTGTCACATCAGTCTCTTATTTCCCAACATCTGTTAATGTAATTCATGTAATTCTCTTCAGTGTTTTTTTTTTCTGTTTTAAATGCACTTTGTTATTATAATACTATGTGTAAATTTTCTCTTATATTATGTATATGATGATAGGGAAGAGCATTGGAAAATGATATGATTGAAGGGATCATTGAACCTGCTTGGCTCTGATAACTTCCATATCAATCCAAGCATAGAAATTAACATCACAACAACAAATTGTATAAGTACTAATCATTATCCGTGAGAAAAATTCACTGATATATTTGAATTTCTATGAGATATTTTAGAAAAGAAACTATACACGAATTTTATTTTCATTCCATCAAGTTGATAACCTCCTTCTTTTCCCTCCATACATGATCAGCTATGCATGATTCCATAACTCTTGGCTTTTCAATTTTATTCAAACCTTACCGTTCGGTGGCAGTTGGTCTTGTCTTCGTTTTCTTTGCCTAAACTGCCTGGTATGATCTACTCACTGATCTTTCGGCGGAAGTTTGAGGAGTTAAAAAACAATCATGCAGATAAATTAACCTTGAAGAATTTAATGATATACGATATCACCTCTGTAAGAACATGCAACTTACAGAACAGCAGTTATAGTTTTTAGTCACTTCTATCCAAAGGATGACATCAACTGAAATAGTATACAACTAATTAAAAACATTTATTGCGGTGTTTAATTTCAAAATCAAAAGAGGAAATAAAATACTAATCCTAGCATGAATAAATTTGAAATTAATACCCTTAAAGAAGTAATATCCAGATACTTAACACTGTTCAATATGCTGGCATTTTGGATTAGAGGTTTACCTTCAAAGAAATATGCTCTTGAGAAAAAGGATCAAAATTAGAGGGTTTTGGTACGTTTTGCCGCTGCCATTTGGACTTAGGTATTTCGGCTTGGCCGTTTTGGCACCAAACCTATTTTGGCACCAGCTCATTTGGCGATAGACGTTTTGATGCTAAGAACTTTCCTTTATAAATCTGTCTGTATTGGGCAGTCTTAATGGAACACAATTACAATATACCTATTATAGATTGAGCTAGAGATATGCTATATAAATATATGGTAACAGGAAAACTAGCTCTCTTCATTTAGCTGGTTGCTCAGGCAGCAGTTGGTAGTTCAGGTACCCTAAATCTTAAACTACATGTCTAACCCCTAGGGCCAAAACAGCTGTGCCAAAATGTCAGCGCCCGAACGCGAATCGAGATGCACTAAGCAGTCGTCTAGTTGTAAAACATTTTTTCCTTAGTCACTGGTATTGAAAAGAGAACAATGATTATCCTGATTCACTTTAAACTAGACTAGGGCAATGCTCATTCCTAAGGTGCATGTTTCGAGGGGTTGAATTTTATGTGTAGGGTAACCTGCCATAATTGTTATGCGAAATCATTTTCCGTCCGTCGTACAAAGCTATTATTTGGGTTACTTCTTTTGGTATGTCCAATTCTGATATTTTATAACTTAATTCAGTCCAACAATTTTAGAAATAAGATCTAAAAGCTGTAGTTTAAAAAAAAACCATTTTTATCAGATTTCTTGAGAACCACTGATCCAAAGAACTTCAAACTCGGCACTGCACTGTGTTATGTGCTGACTAGTATTTCTGGCGCATGTCAATTTTGTACAATGGCCAGTTGTAGTCGCAGTGCATTAGATTTCTTGTGAACTGCTGATTCAAACAACTTCAAATTCGACTCTGCAATGCCCAGTGCGTTGACTAATATATATGGCAAATATGAACTCCGTATAATGACCGATTATCGATTTATCTTCGTATAGATTTATCCAATTATGCTTAGATAAGCATTATCTTTTTGGGCCAGTTGCGATAAAAAGCAAAAAGAAAATTCAAAATGAAAGAAAATACTAATAGAAATTCACTGATTAACACTTCATCTAATAAAAATGATAATGTCACGCTGAAAGATTAGAGAAAGAGAGGAAGCGGGTGAAGTTAGACTTGCATCTGTGTGTTAGTATATGCTAAATAATCTTTTTAGCCATAAAATCAGCCGATTTTAAGTGAAACTTTTAGCCAATTCTAGCCATTTTGTTGACTGTTTTAGCTATTAATAACAAACAATACTTGGCAACTGTGTAAAAAAATAAACGCTTGATACGTCATCAATTGATCCGAAAAGACGTTCTTTTAATGACATCACACTTCTCATGACATAATAGCTGCTGGTCAGTCGCAGTTATGTCAAACAACAGAAAGAGGAAGGAAGGGGCCATGTGTTTAACTGATGTTTAACGGAACTGGAACCGGTCGACAGACAGACCAATCGAACGAAAAGCGTCTAAAACAAATGTGCGGACACATAAAATAAATTCATTTGTGATTCATACACAAAAAACATTTTGAAACTAGATCATTTTATTTATGACAAGCTGAAAATACGACTTATCGAGCGGTTATATATATATATATATATATATATATATATATATATATATATATATATATATATATATATATTGATGCGCAGTAATTTCCAAGTTTAGCCTTGTAAAACATGAATCTTAGAGGCGGGAAAATGTGGTAGAATATTTACATTGATAAATGTCTGAAGTCAGTAGATAGCCCTTACTCTCAACTGGAGGACAATAATTTAAATGCATTGTAAACAAAACTTACAAGTGCACTTACCTGGCCTAGAATTCGTCCTATGGCCACACAAAAATTAAGTATGCCTAATCTCCGGGGTGGGGGTGGGATTGTTGCGCCGCGGCAACACCTCCCAATTGTACTAGGAGGGGAGTATCAGGCTCAACCTGACGCCCTCATCACAATTGTTCCTGGAACAGAGCAATTTTCGTCAATGCTCACGCATGCGCGTGTGGACCACCATGTTAAACTCAACCTGGGTCATATTACATTCTTGTGGAGAAAACAATAAATATCTATTGCTAATAAGAGTATGAGATAAATGGAAAATATTCATCCCACAATTTTGAGAGAATTCCCTTTTCAAAAGCAAAAAGTGTGCAAATTCTATTGTCTATTACTAAACAGGGGGACAATTATTGTATTAGTAGTCTGGGAAGCAATAGTAAAAATGCCCTTGTTAAGTATACCAAATGAGCTAACCAATACTGTAATATCATTTCTCTGAATAACTACTACTGAAAGATATCAGATTGCATATATCTTAAATATAGCAATGCATCTTTCCGAGGTATACCAGATATTAGAATCGACTAGCAAATGCTCGTTGCTTTGCTAATGGTATACGTACAGCTGTGTTAGTATGTTTACACAATAATTGGAAAGGTTAACACGATTCTTGTTATTATTCAGGGCAAACAACGAGATTTACTCATTAGCTTTAAGAACAGAAGCAATAGTCATCATCATCAGTCTTTTAACGTCCGTAGTTGGACATTGACCTTCCCCAGGATCCGCCACATTTCTCTATCATGGGCGTCGCAGAGCCAGTATTTTCTGAACTTGTCTAGTAAATCTCTCCATCTTGTATTCTGTCGGCCTTGGTTTCGCACGTGGTCTCTAGGGGTCCATTTTGTGAGTCGTGATGTCCATCGGTTGTCTTTCATTCTCGGAACATAACCAGCCCATTGCTGTTTGAGTTTTCTAATGGATTCTATGATGTCTCTGACCTCCGTTTTCTTCCTGATATATTGTGCTATCTTGTGATCTCTCCATGTGAGGTTAAGCATGATTCTCTCATGCTCACGCTGCATGCTTCTCAGTTTGCGGGTTTGTCTCTTGGTTAGGTTTCATAATAGTAGTTGTGTTTATACAACTAGCACTCCTCCTGCAAAACAGCTTGCTGACCATTCAAATTTATACTTGGAAGATCATCTATGACCAAACGACTGTAGGTTCGATACCCTTTGCATTACTACGTGTGGTCTGAATTGGTGGGACCAGGGTTAATCCTGTGACCAAGTCAGGTCCCCTCATGTTCAATAGAGAACTTTCGAGGAAGTTCTTGTCCCACACGTTAAACCGACCCTCTGTCAAACCCTGTCCCACGCGTGAGTTCGGGTAGATTGGAGCTGTTTGGTGTTCGGGTATTCGTTATATCAGCAGTAGCCATACACAAAGCAGAACAGTTATCGTGTGTTCACATAATCCCTTCTTCCTCTTTCTGTTTGTTTGGTCGCGCAGACTCTGACCGCTCGCGAATTATTTTATTTTTTCATTACTCGTCTTTCTTATTTCTGTCGATTTAAAAAAAAAAAAAAGTATCTCGTGGACAGTGAGTTTTAGTGAGTAGAACAGACCAGAATTGAATACTAGGTCAGTGCAAGAATAATTGCGTTTTTTTAACAACAACTTTAAAGCAGTACACCCAAGCTTCGAATAAAATGTATCAATCGAAATAAAAACCTTCAGAATCCACACATTTTGCCAACCAATTCGCTTATTTCGGAAGCCTAGAATTTTAGGGTACTGGAGCCAATGAATTCTTCGAAAGCGTTTTTAGCTGCTGCTTGGTTATTGAAGACCTTCCTCTCCAGGAAATGGTGAAAGTGCATGAAAAGGCGAGTAAGCTGGGTGAAGTAGAGTTTCGTAGCCTAGTTCGTTCAATAACTGTAGGGTCATTCACGCGACGTGCGAGCTTTTTTTGCTTTTCATTCAGGGCCTTTTGTGCGACTTGTAGAGCTTCTGAATGTCGTCAATAACAGAAGGATATACATGTATTCAAGGTTGACGCCTCCATTTCGAAATTTTTGGAACCAATGTTGAGCTGTACGTTTATTGACAGTCCCCTGTCTGGATAGTTGGTTGATAATGCGAGCAGTTACCGTTGTTTTACGCCCTATTTTGAACTCATACAGTAAAATTTGCCTTTTTTTATCTTTGATTTGACAGCTTCAAATAAATAAGAATAAATAGTGAAATCATCATCATCAGTCTTTCAACGTCCGTCGTTGGACATAAACCTTCCTCAGGATCCGCCACATTTCTCTATCATGGGCGTTGCAGAGCCAGTATTTTCTTAATTTGTCCAGTTCAGTGCTCCATCTTGTATTTTATTGGCTTCAGTTTCGCATGTGATCTCTGGGAATCCATGTTGTGAGTCGTGATGTCCATCAGTTGTCTGTCATTCTCACAACATGACCAGCCCATTGCTGTTTGAGTTTTCTAATGGATTCTATGATGTCTCTGACCTCCGTTTTCTTCCTGATATATTGTGCAGTCTTGATCAATCCATGTAAGGTTGAGCATGATTCTCTCATGCTCACGCTGAATGCTTCTCAGTTTGCAGGTCAGTCTCTTGGTTAGGTTCCATGTTTCAGCTCCATAAGTGACTATCAGAAGGATGCATCATGCTTTAAAATGGTATATTCCATGAACATACTTAAATAATGATTTTTGTCACTCAATAGATACCGACATGAGGCTAATGTCTTTTGACAGTATTAGTTAAAAAAGTGAAAAAAAGGATTATCGATGAATAAGTTACTTCTGTTGCTTTTTGTTGGACACTGGTAACTAGAAAAAAGCAGAATTTAAAAAAAAAACAAGCGTAATATTGTCGACTAATTCAGCATACACTTACATTGTAAATTGAAATCTTCAGTAAAAACCTATTCAAGGATGGAAGTTTACCCCCCCCCTGCAAAAAACCCAAAACAACGTTTTCCTCGATATGTCAAGGAGTAAATGCTTAAATTTTCAACCCTTTATCTCAAATGGTACAGTGTGTACGCGCCATTCATAAATACACAGCCGGTCAGCTACCCAGACCAGTTTAGAATGTTAGACAATTTTGGCTAACGGCATATGAGCAGTTCGATGAAAATAATGAGAGGGTATGTGGTTAGACTTGAATTACTTCGCAGGTTGATCTTTGTAGCCTGATTGATAAGGCATTTGTCCAGGAAAGGTCGTTAAGCTTAGTCTGGCACATGGCTATAAGTGAGAGTTCCCAATGAGGACAAAACTCACGCCACGGTAATAGCTGTTTGTTAATACGGTTCAATTAACTATTACCCCGTCGTAGGGCATCCGAATTCATTAAGCTCGGCTGAGTCTAGTGCAAAGTTAAGATAGCGAAGCACTCATGAGGATCAAACTCACAATCCTAGTCATTGTTCCTCGGTGAACTTGCTAGGCATCGAACCATAAGTGTCCTATCAGTATTTAATAGGCTTAGCATAGTCTTGTGCAAAGCCACAAGTCTAGAGCATCCAGTGACGGGCACAGACTTGGTGTCATCCGGTGCGATAACTGATAATGCCCCACCACAACCATAACTGGCTTTCTTTCCAGGATATATCTACAATTTCATCCTCATATCATTGGATGTAACGACATAAACCTACATTTACTAACAATTCTATTCATCTTTAGTCTCCATTTTTTATAGTCTGACTTCGTGAAATTATACGAAGAAAATAAGTATGGGCCTTTGGTGATATTATGTGGTGTATACATATAGGTAGGGGGAGGTAATTGTGCATGGATCCACATCAAATTCAATACTTTCTTTCATGGCCTATTTTACACCCTCTCACAAAATTTCATGGAAATCCATGGAAAACCTTCGGAGATATCGTGCGGGTAGTCATGAGCGTATACACGAAAGTACGAAAAAAAAACAAAACAGGAAAATTTCTCTCTATCAAAAGAAAATTCCTGGATCCGCCCCGAACCTAACAGCATCTTTCTTACCTCCATTGCCCGGCCTTTCACGAAATTCCATGGAAATTCGTTGAGTACTTTCGGAGATATTGTGTGTACAGACAGATGTTTTATTAGAAAAATAATTACCAAGAAATTAAATGAAAATCTTCTTGTCATCCCCTTTGATGAAATCATCCAAGGCAGCTCGCCCTCTCTACCCCCACCACGGGAGGTACCCAATGAGGATTGAACTCGCTACATTGTAGTAATGGTCTGCTTGACTAGCTTGCTAATCTTTAACCAATAACAATGCTTCCACTTCGCTAAGCCTGGCACAGAGCCACGGGTGTGGGGCACCTCGTGCGGATTTAACTCACTCACGCAGTTGTAACAATCCGCTTGACCACCCCATGATGTACACAATTTTTTTTTCGTACCGAAGACTCCAGTTATTACAGCACACAGGGTTTGCCGTTATAAAAGTGGGGTTTTTAAAATACGATGTGCAAATTAAAAAGTACGGTATGCAAATTGATAAATACGGCAAGCAAATTATTTTTTGATTTGCCCGGGAAATTGTATAATCCCCGACAATTGTCTGGCGAGAATATTGAAAAAAACAAAAAAACAAAAACAAACAAACGTGCCGTTAAAATGCATGTGTCGTTAGATAAACGAGCGCATGTATTAAAAATATTGCTCTCGCTTAGCTTAGTCTGGCACAGTGAGGGGAACCTTGCGAGGACTGAACTCACATACGTAGCAGTGACAGTCTGCTAGACTACCTAGTCATGTTCGCAAAAATGCATTTCTATTGAAAATATTGCTGTATAATTGAAAACTATAAATATGGATTCAACAAATTTTGCAGTAATAAAGAAATGGGCTGTTTAAGTGTGATTATAGTATGAAGCTTGTTCGTTTGCATTACTGGCTATGAGACGGACAGTCAAACTTATCTGAGACCATTATGAGACTGTCTTCTTTAGATTCGTGCAAAATAATTGGGTTACTTGATGTTTAAAAGATCACAAGCGTTAGCTTTTGAAGATGGGCTTTTTCACGGCTGGATGAATTTTTTGAAAGTTTTTCAACATCATCTAGAATGAAGTCACATGTTTTTACTCAGAACAAGGAGGGCGAGAAAGGAGAGAGGGTTTTCAGAGCACGAAGAAAGAGGGAGGGTTTTTCTTTATATTTTTAATGGGCTTCTTTTTGCATGAAGGACAAGGACATTCTTTTTTAAATAATGCAACACTCCAGCTCTGTTCCTAATGATTTTGCCATTTACTTTCAACAAAGACAAGTTGAGGTACGGGTGGTCTAACGGTTGACAATACAGAAAATGGAATTGGGGAACCAGGTTCAAACTCCGACTGAGACAGTTTGCGTCCACTTTGAAGA